>CAIGRO010145608.1:0-10684 GCA_903798355.1 Fraxinus baroniana | reverse complement strand
CTTACTTTTAAATTTTTCCCTTTCTACTTAACATATACTTTTAGCACCATAATGGGCCGAGTCCTAAATATCCAAGTTTGGTTTGAATTGTATCCAAATCCTAGACTCGATTAAGCCTTTGACTCATGGGCCTTATAGGTTGAGCTAAGTCATCCACGAGTCGATTCGTAAAAAAAAAAAATTGACAATTTTTTTAATAAAGTAAGTCAAAAAATGCGTCGACTCGTGTAATTTAATTTTGTGATTGGCTTGTCCCTATATGAGTCCCGTCTCAACATGTTTACCATCCCTAAAGTAAACTACACGTATTTTGTAATTTATTTGAAAAACAAGAAAATTGCTCAAATGTTTTCAGAAAGAGTAATGTTATTTATCTCCACTGGAGTTACAACTCAAGTCTAGGTAGCGTTAATGTGTGATTAAATGATAAGTGAAATTAAATAAGTTATTTAATTTCACATTTTATTTAACCTTTCATTTGGAGCCACTTGGATTGAAGTTGTAATATCGGTGGGGATAAATAACATTATTCTTCATAAATGAATGATTGAGATAGAGCAGGCTTCTTAAAAATCAGAGCAATGCTATTCATCTCCACTGGGGTTATAATCCCAGTTTAGATAGCGTTAATGTGAGATTAAATGATATGTGAAATTAAATAAGTCATTTAATTTCACATTTCAATTAACCTATCACCTACACTAGGTTTGTAACTCCAGTGGGAATGAATAACATTTTTGTAAAAATTGATGTCTGGGATGAGGATGTGGAAAACTCATTAATTTTAATGGACATGTTACAAATAAAGTGCTTCGATTCCCATGAAATTAAAGTTAAGTGTGGTTGTAAATTGAAGTTTTGTGACCTAATTACACTTTGAGTGAAAATTGAATGACTGCCAATACAATTATTAGTCCATTTAGATTGTTACAATATCTAATGTTAGCACCAATGGAATGATTTAGGGTGTGTTTGATAGATATTATTTTGAAAGAATGAATTTTGAAATAGTAAATTGATGGAGAATGTGTGGCTGAAAAATAAGGAAAAGCTATTGATGTGATGGAAATATTATTTTATTGAAGAATGTGTGGTTGAAAATGAGTAGAAGAATGTGAATGAGATTTTTAATGGGAATCAAACGGGGGCTTAAAAAATTTGTATCAAATACGGGCTTACGAAAACACCAATTATATCGTGTTTATCGTTTTACAATTCCTCATCAGTAGACTCCATTCTCTTATAAGTATTGAGTAAAAAGAGAGGTAAAAATAGTCACCTTTGGTTTTCAAATTGACAATATATTTTCACCTTTGAATATGGCTTAAATAGTATAAGACACACAATTTACCATTTTTTGTAGAAACTTGGAGAGTAGTAGTTTGGCCAAGCATAAGGAGTAAATTCTAATTATAATTTTCAAATACGATATGCTAGCGTTATTCGCATGAATCTACATAAAATTGAGTGGCAAGAAGAAAAAGGTAGGCATTAAAGTTCAATTCAAAGAAACACTACAGCACTGTGATAGAGATGATTCCTGCTGAGGTCTAGGGGGCTGCGAGGATTCTTCATAAGTATTGGATTGACAAATACTCCTCGTATGTCGAGATCTGTGATGCGGTGGATATGGTAGAGGTTGGCTTCGCCCTGTTTGCTCTCAGAGCTTTTTCTTAAACGCCCAAATGGAGATGAGGCGACCACGTGGCCTCAATAAAGAATATCTCCAGAGGGTCAACGATGCAGAGGTGGTCCTAAATAAAGCAAAGGCTGATGTGTCTTCTGCCAATGAGGCCATTGAAGCTTCTAAGGTAAACCAAGCTGAGGCGAAGTCTAAGATGAATGTGTTATCAAAAGAAAATAATGAGTTGAAGAAGAAAGTCCATCTTTGAAAATAATTCTTTATTAGTTGTTAAAATTGTTTACCCCAAAATATATACCAATGATGTGCCAACGATCCCAAAGCCTCTTACATCCACGCAAATTTGGTTTCTGCACACTTGGACAAATCGTTAGTCACACTTGACCTTCTCTGGAGGGGGTGGAGTTGGCCGCACGCACTCCGACAATCAAGTCGGTTGGAGAAATAGATATACGAGTATAAGAGAACTTTAAACGTGAGCCTCCAATTTTTTTAAAAAAAAGGTCGGCTTTGGGGAGAAATAAGTAAAAGGTATGGTAGCAAGATTATAGATTCGAGAGTCTAAACTTGCTACTCTTAAATGACCTAAGTGTGAGCTTTTATATTTGGGCAAGACAAATGAAGGCTCTTGAATAATGCACGTGACTTCATCCAAATGACTGACATTTCTTGTCATAGACATCAATCAATCACAACTTAAATGCTAATACCATTTTTATATCCATAAGGTCTAACTTGCGACGTTGGACCTTGACCAAATAGGTTGGCGACGGCGACGGCGACGGCGGCAGTGGATTATCTTGTCAATCACACATAATACAAGATCTATTTAAGATCTCTTCACCACTACGTTTCAGACCAGCTCTTCCCATGGGGTCTGCGTGTGATGGGGTCGGTCCAGTTTCGCTTTGAAGGGAAAGTGGGTCATCCGCGTTTGAGAGTCGGTCCAACTTCGCCTCATGTTGGTGTATAGGGCGTGGAACCGCCGAAACCATTTTCCACGTAGGACAATTGAGACCACGTTGGGGTAGGTCCTCGAGTAAGGAGGCGTAACAAAAATAACACACAACCATATTTTTTTACTCGAAGTTAAAAAATAAATGTATAAAAATAAAGAATTATACTAAAAGTACACATAGCATTTGGCCATTATGTCAACCTCTATAGACGCATAGCAAGATCCAAAAATAAATAAGATGGTAAATGTGAATATTTTAATATCAGTAGCGTCTCTCTAACCCTCTCTCCGACCGCCCCACCTACCTCATCCCCTCTTATTGGAAGTAGCCTCAGGCCTCTTTCGAGCTCCATAAAAATAAAAATAAAAAGGACAAATTGGTATCTCGTCAACCTCATTCTCACTGGCGAAAGGGAGCGGTTCAACTGCAGTATTTCCCGGGTAAATAGGTACCTATTCATCGCACATGTGTACGACAATTTACATCTCTCTCTCCCCCTCTCTCCCTCTCTCACTACATCGCGCTCCTGCATTTTCTCCCCCTCCCAATTCCGTTCTATTCTTCTTGACCTTTCAGAATCTCACCCCCAAATTTCCAATTAGGGTTAGGGTTTCGGTCAAAAAGAACTTGGTTTATTGTTTTTGTGCTGTTTACAGGTTTTCTGATGCTGCAATTGAATTGAAGGGACGTACATTGTATACGTAAATAGTATTGAACTTGTTAGCTGATCAGGTCTTCCGGAGAAGATCTGAGAGCGGAATTTGTGAAAATAAAAATGAGCGCTTCGAGGTTCATAAAGTGCGTCACGGTGGGCGATGGTGCGGTTGGCAAGACTTGTCTTTTGATTTCCTACACCAGCAATACTTTTCCCACGGTCTGTCTCCCTTCTGTCTCATTTTATTTCTTTGTTGTGAAATTCGAAATTGGAATTTTTAGGCTAAATCTTGTAATTTGTTTGTGGCACCTGTTGAAAATGTTTGCGACATTCGGATCTTTTGCTTTTTGTTAAACGGTTTTTTTTTTGGGGAACTGTTGTTGCGTTTTCGTATCTTGAAGACTGTGGGGATTATTTTCTTTTGGAATTGAGATGAATGTATCTTTTTATGTTACGTTTTCCATTCATTGTCAGTTGAGAATTTTTCATCCCATGGAAGAATTTCTGGTATACATTGCGAGAAAAAATAACAAGTCAAAGAAAAAAACACGTTTCAGTATAACTTATTTGGTTTATCAGATATCATGAATGTCTTGTGCAAATTAACGAAAATGAAAAAGAATGTCATCTGTAATTATTTGATTTACATGGAATTATGTCATCTATATATTTGCTTTTGTTTATGGAATAAATTGGTTTGCACAAAATTCACAATATCTGATAAAAATGTTCCCTTTTGTTTTGACATTTTCCTTTCTATTGCAATATAAAATAGAAATTCTTTTATATGATGACAAATTGTTCTAACTGACAATGTATGAATATTGTAGCAACTCCAAACAAAAGATATATTTCTCAACCCCAAAAAGAAAGAACAGAAGAAAAAGACCCAGACCCTTAACAATCCCCCTTTCCTGTTTATGGAATGAACTGATTTACTATACATATATTCTGTTAGCTTTCTGTAAATTCCGATGTCGAAATAAGTGTCACATAGCCGTTTTATTGATAATTATGATTTTTTACAATTTAAGAATTCTATATTTGTTTGATTTTTTGTTTCCAATACGAACTTTTCCATCTTTTCTTGTCCTGTTTTCTGTTTCTTAGCTGTGCAAAAACTATATCATTTTTTGCATTGTGTAAAGGGGCTATTCTGGTGATTGTCCATGTTATCACGCTTCGACTCTTTATTTTTAAGGATTTGTTGTAGTTCGCTGATCTTCTGTTAAATTCGAATATCATAACTCCTGTTCTTTCCCAAATGAGTTATCTATTTTAACTTTTCGCTTGTATTTTTAAATGAAACAGGACTATGTACCTACTGTATTTGATAATTTCAGTGCCAATGTTGTCGTCAATGGAAGCACAGTTAACCTAGGCCTGTGGGATACCGCTGGTAGGTGACCTCTAAAATTATATTTCATATACCGTCTAGCTTTTTGAATCTGTCCATGCTCTGCATATGCAAAATTAGATCTTAATTCATATTCATCTCATCATATACCTTATGAACCTCAAATTGTTACGTGAAACAGGACAGGAGGACTATAATAGATTAAGACCTTTGAGTTACCGTGGAGCTGATGTTTTCATTTTGGCGTTTTCTCTCATTAGCAAGGCGAGCTATGAAAATGTTTCCAAGAAGGTGAGAGTTGATGGCCTTTAGAAACTATTTTTTCCTTTTGGTTCCTACTTTCTTAATAGGATTTGCAATAGTTTCTTCTGGTTTGATAACTCTCTTGTGCTTTTTTCATTTTTCAGTGGATTCCTGAGTTGAAGCATTATGCTCCTGGTGTCCCCATAGTTCTTGTTGGAACAAAACTCGGTGAGATATTTGAGTGAATATGTTTCTTTTATCTACTGAACCGTATCTGCATGATGTGTTGTTGAAATATTTTGTTATATATTTTATCTTATTCGAAGGAAAAAATCCATTGTAAAGGGTTAATAGCTCCACCCCCCCCCCCCCCCCCCACCAAAGGAATTGGTAGCTGTGGTAATGGAGAGACTTTATATAAAACACCATGTCTGCCAAAAATGCTTTCGCTTCCTGGTCCTATTTATTTCAAATAGATATTATACACTAAGAGTGAAATGAAACAACCTGATGAAAGTAATAAGAAACAATTTATCATTACTATATTTGTAATCATTGTCATTGCCCCTTGTGCTTCTACATAGATTTTCATCATGTGACTTTGTAAATGATCAATTACTATATGTTTCTTGTTTGGTCTATATATTTTTGTTCATGCACCAGAAGCTGTAATTCAATAGGAGGAGATTCTGGATCTTCAAGTCTTCATTTGTTTATAAGTATTGTAGGTTGTGCAAAAATTTTTGTGCACTGGCTCTTTTTAGAATTCTCTATTTTTATGTGATATCCACCTTAATTTTTCTCCATAACCCTTGTGCACATAATTTATGATTATTTAGTATGATGTTATCTGATGGATTCAGATCTTCGAGATGACAAACAATTCTTCGTTGACCATCCTGGTGCTGTACCAATCACTACAGCTCAGGTGAAGTCTGATCACTACATTTTATGATGTTCAATGGGAGAAGACTGCTTTCATTCTAAACAATCATATGCCTCTTCCAACTTGCAGGGGGAGGAGCTCAGAAAAATGATTGGGGCACCTGCTTATATTGAATGTAGTTCAAAAACACAGCTGGTATGTATGCGTGGATGTCTCATATCATATTTCTTTCCTTTTTTACCTGAAAGACTTTATAAGCCTCAAATTGAAACTTCTGAAACATGCTCACTGCAGAATGTGAAAGGAGTTTTTGATGCTGCAATTAAGGTTGTGCTCCAGCCGCCGAAGCAGAAGAAAAAGAAGGGAAGGGCTCAAAAGGCCTGCTCTATATTGTGAGGATACCATGGTGCATCGTAACTTTGTTCCTCTCCTGTATGTCCTTTCATCTTCCTTTGAGGAAGTAGGAGGTCCTCTTCTATGTTAAAATGTTGGTGGCTTGGTCTCCTAGTAGTGCTCTTGTACCTCCTTTTATCTTCCTCTGCCTCAGAGGAAGTGGAGGACCTCTTCTATGTTAAAATGCCAGTGACTTGGTCTCCTTGTAGTGCTCTTGGTATCAATTGTTGAGTCAATCTGTAGCTACTTCATTGCTCTTGGTACCAATTGCTGGTGTCTCAGTTTTTTATTTTTATGTATTCATGGAACAAAAAATCTTTTTAGAACACATTTGCTTCGCAACATTGTCTTATATCATTTAGTTCTTATGAATGTCGAAGCATATTACATGGTGCAATTCCATTTGTAACAAAGTACGTGAGCTCTGTTTTTGGCTATTCTGTGCTGAGCAATGGTATTCTTGTTTCCGTTGATGGTTGTGCTGTGGCATTTTTATGTTTTTTAAGAGTCCGTTTGATTGCAAAGGTGGAATTTGGGTGGAAAGAAAATGAATTACATATTGTATTGTCTAGAATTTGTTTTACTGTGAATTATAATTAATTGTGTTTGATTGGTATAATTTCCCACCTAGAAAATGCTGAAAGTTTGGTGTCCGTTTGACTTCGTTTTTCATGAAAATTGTCCATTAAAGTGATATTTTTTATACTATTGGGTCTAAAATTTGTTCCAATTGTCAAAAATAAAAAATTACTATACCGAATATTATTCATTTGGCTTTGTTTTGCATGGAAATTGTCAATAAAAGTGATAAATTTCTTTATCATTGTGTTTAGAATTTTTTTCAATTGCCAAAAAAAAAAAAAGAATGGTGGAAATTGATTTTCCACAAAATCAAGGAAAATGTGAGTATGTGAGTCAAATCAAGAAAATATTTTTCATGAAAAAAAAAAGTGTCAAATAAGGTAAAAGTGAAAGTTATAATTTATTTTTCATTTTTCATGAAAAATAATGGCCAATCAATCAGGGCATAAGTGAACTTGTAAAAAATTTTAGGGGTCACTGAATGTACCCTTAAAATTAAGGTTATAATGTCTTCATTCGTACTTTCCTAAATTTATACTTTTATTTCAATTAAGACACTGCATCCAACTCCCTTAGCTCGCCAAACAAAAATGACGCGGATGCCACGTTACTGTTTCTGTAAAGCTAATGGACTTTTGGACTGGATGACTTGATTGAAACAAAATTATAAACGTATTTATTTGTGACAGTAGTAGTTCGATAATACTCTGGAAATTGAAATTGAGGCATACATTCAATGACCCTCAAATTTGAACTTTGTTGTTTGATGGTATATGTTCAACAGAAAGGCAGATTCTTGATCTGGTCTCGAAATTTTCATTACCTTGCCTCTGATTCTTTCTGTGATGTGCCTGCAAATATATTGGCAACGTATTTAAAGATTTTTCATCATCAGGCCATTTGTAGATAGAATATTTCTCTTATTTGTGTTATTTGATTATGGTACTATCGTTTTATCATCGTCTGTTCTTATTCCCATCCTCCCTTCTGTGACATATATGAAGATTGTTATCCAAGTTAGTGGCGATCCACTTGTTCTCTTACGAGCATGGCACTACCCATAATTGCAGGCGGCATCATCTTATTATTCTAAATTCTTTACAGATTTTAATGGATTTCTCAGATTATATAAAATCCCGGGTAAGTTGGTCGACTTCATGATTTAGTCCATGTTTGGTTGAGATAGAAGTCACATATTTAATAAAATTTGGTAAAAATTAATGAAATATATGGTTAAAAAATTGTAAACAAAAGAGGGACTTAGTTTATAATCCAAGAGCTCAATGCATATAATTTCCGAGAAATTCGAACAAAAAGTATGTATGACTACTATATTGGTTAGTCTGGCACGTACGGGTTTTTTGCTTTCTTAACTCACCTTCGGTGCATTGCTGCCGTGGTTCCTATTACAACCATCATCGAAAGCTGCCTCTCAATTTGTGTTGGGGAAGTGCGAGTCTTGGTGTTGGTTTTGATCATTCTAGGTTCAAAATATCCAACTAAACGATCTACAACTAGAATACAAGTCCACATCAAAGTTGGAAAATTCCTAATATATGTCATTCAAAGCTCGAGGAAAACGGATTTCTATTCGTTCTTAATAATAGCTAGATTGAGGTTTATAATCAAGTGCTTAATTAGCTTAGATAGTACATTATTAACACAAGTTATTCCCTAAGTACGGGGAATAACTTACAGAATTTGTACAGGATGTTGTTGTGCATCTCTCTGTGTGTATTTTAACAATCATTGAATTTGTGTTGTCCGTTTCAAATTTCTGTGCCATTTTTCTGTACTGTACCTGTAGATTGATTCTATTAACAATCCTTCGGCGTCGTATTTTCCATTTGCTGAAATGGTAAAAATTCAAAGAAAAACTAGCTAGCAGCCAGAATCCAGTTCACTGTAAAGAGGTGACTCACATTAACAAATTTTTACTAAAACAATATCATAATCATTGAAACCTACTTGATACAAGAATTAGTGCTCAATTGTTTACATCATAATCATTGAAACAGACTTGATACTTAGTGCTCAATTAATTACACATTAAAAAAATAAAATTTAGAATGAACTATCATGACCAAATTTTTAGAGGCACTATACTTCGTGTTTGGTATATTTGAATAAACAGAGTTAATAAAAAATCAATACATAAGAGATGCATTTGAGAAAGATCAATTCGTCGATATCGAGTCCACCATATCAAATACTTAATTATTATAGATATAGCCATTCGTATAGTCACATGCAAATTTTGGGATTATTATCATCGAAATCATGTGCCGAAGTAGCTCGATAAACCCTAAATTTATACAATCGTGCAAGATAAAAACGATGTCCATTAATTTACAACGAACTACTTTTATTCGAAACACTGCTTGTTTAGTATATTTATCTAAACTGGATAAAAGAAAACCCTAAGACGTCAACACGTACGGCTAGTTTAGTATATTTAGCTAAATTAAAATTAAAGAAAATCCCTAAGACGTTAACGTCAACCATTGTCCAGCCCACCATACGAAACATACATGCAACTCCTCGTCACATAACTACACAAGCGTGGGGATTCTCGTCGCTAAAAGCCGTCGTGTACCTCACTTCTTCGGACGAAGCTCGTGCGAGGCTCGAAGGGTGAGGATTGTCGTAGACATTACGCACATAACCTTGCGGTGCCTTCTTGTCGTAGACCCCTTGGGCATAAGGATGTGGCACCATATCATATGGCACAAAAGGCCACATCTCAGCCTTCTTCCCAGTACGATGCACCACTCTGCGCAATACTTTATCAGGATCAACATGACCAATAACAGTAAGTTTTTGCATTTTTCGCTCGACCAATGCTTGTGTCACCCCTCTCATGTGTTGCACTGATTTTCTCACTCTCCTCTCACACCCTTCACAGTCCATTTTTATCCTTATTTCTACTGTCTGCAGATAAAAAAAAAATATATATATATATAGTTAAGTTGCAGTTCATTTAAAAGTTTTATAATTTTACTGAAATCTATGTAGCAGCCAAGCCAACCTAATGAAACAGGAAAAAAAGAAAGAACTAGTACCAAAAAAAGAAGGCAAAGATAAGTACCCGGAGAGGCTTCTTTTTAAGTTTCTTGAACTTCTTTCTGTCACTCCAAGAAGATTCAAAAAAATTTGAGAATCTGTCCAAAAACCCCATCCTGGCTTGATAGTATCGCTAAAATTAACTTAGCAGTCTTTAATGAAGACACTCCTTTATATATACATATATAATCTTGTTACGTGTANACTCCAAGAAGATTCAAAAAAATTTGAGAATCTGTCCAAAAACCCCATCCTTGCTTGATAGTATTGCTAAAATTAACTTAGCAGTCTTTAATGAAGACACTCCTTTATATATACATATATAATCTTGTTACGTGTAAATCAAATTTGACATTATTAGGAAGTAACAGTTTTCTATATATCAATTTTAACGACACTTTGAACAACTAATGACTCAGATTTTGACGCGTAACAAAGTGTAGACGAAGCTTAATTCATAAATATATAATTAATAGGGATTCTAGATTCTGCACTTTATTGATGCCGCCATTGAAATTTGAATACATGATGATATAACAGTTGTAATTAAGTGTAAAATGCCACCACGTATCAAAGACATATGGGACCCTGCAAGCATTATAATTTGAGGTTCATAGGTTAGTCCAATGTTTTTCAAACAAGATAATAACAAAATAACATTAATGATAGGTTGGATTGTAAGAGTGAAATTTGGGTGAAAAAAAATGAATTACAAGGAATTGAATTGTTTAGAATTATTTTTTGGGAATTGTCAATTAATTATGTTTGATTGGTATAATTTTTCACATAAAATCTTTTGATATTCGTTTGGTTTTGTTTTTAAGAAAATTGTCTATTAAACGGAAAATAATTTCACAGTTGTTCATGAAATTTGTTTCTATTGCCAAATTTTTTTAAAAAAAAA
>CAIGRO010145599.1:0-22441 GCA_903798355.1 Fraxinus baroniana | reverse complement strand
GTCGGGTCCAAATTTAATTATGGAAGCGATTGGATTCTGTTTGATTTGGTTCTCGTTTTTCGTACAATAATTAATTTATTTTAATATTTACAACAACGCTACATTAATTCAACTAATAGCATGTTCAATTTTAGTTCTTACAAAATAATGTAGTCTAATTCCGTGATATCTTCTCTTACTCTCTTTGTTGAGTTTTTTTTATAGATTTTGTTGTTAAAATCACGTGAATAGGAAAATAGTGAGTTTACAATAATGAAGAGAGGCGCAATCAAGCTTCCAATTCGATTTCTCTAGAACGGCACTATAGTAGAATAAGAGTTTTGAGTAAAATTTAGATCAATTTGTTTAAGTTGGGATTGAGCTTTAAATTAGAAATAGGAAAATCATATTTTGGGTTTTGGCTAAATTAATTAGTCAACAAATTTATTTAGAAAAAAATAAAATAATTTGACTTATTTAAGATAAAAAAAATTAGGGAGACTCGATTCTTGGTTTAGAACCGAGAACCGAACAAAACCTATCGATTTTCGATTCAAATACCCGTTCAAATATTTAACTTAAGAAAAATCGCTTGGTTCGATTCGTGAGTTTTGTCCAACCCTAACCCTAATCTTGACACAGGCGAATTGAGATGGATGTGTTTCTTAATTTATGCTCACAAAACATTCGACCATCCTTGTTGATAACCATCTTAGTAAAAATGATTTGTATGTGTTAAGTTATTCCGCAGAAAAATTAAGAGTGCATTTGATTTGTTGTTTTCAAGCTGTATTTAGTTTTCAAACTCTGAAAACGTGTACTGATATCTCTTAAAATGCATTTTCGAAAATAAGTTTAAACTTATAACATAAAATTCAAAACGCATTTTTGACTTTTTGAGTGTTTTTCCCGTGAAAATTTTGAAAACACTTAAAACATGGAAAACAAGCATTTAAATAAAATTTAAAAAATAAAATTCTGAAATCAATTTTAAAATTTTTTAAAAAATAAATTTTTTGAAAAAATAAAAAATAAAAATTCTGAAAAAAATAAAATCATAAAAGTTTCTAGAAAAATAAAAATAGTTTATGCTCTTAATGATTATCTACTTAAAAATTCTAAAAAATATTTATATGAACATAGTTCTGAATCCGCGTCATTAGTTTTATTTTTGATCTCAATTTATTATTATTTTTTTATTTTACTTTTGTAATGGCAAAAAATATTGTAAGATTCACCAACTTTAAAATGTATATATTACTTAATAATATATTAACATAAAATTTTTATATTTTTACCGAATAATCAAATTTCATGAAATAAAATGTTATAAAACAATTTTTCAAAATTTCAAATCAAATGTGTTCTCTAATTTTATGTTTTTAGAAATATTTTTTTTTAAAATGACAAACAAAACGTGTTTCTAACAATCTAAAAACAGACTTTTAAAATATAAAACTGAAAATGAACTCAAAACTGAAAACTGAAAACTGAAAACTGAAAAACAAACCAAATTGACCCTAAAATTCCCATGTTCATCGCCATGTTACTAACATTGATTTGCACATGTTCTGAATCTCAATTCAACTCAATCCCATATATATTTTGCAGGTAGTAGCACAAACTATTAAATCTTGTTTAGACAGTTTACCGGGTTATCCCCGTACACAAATTGGCTTCATAACTTTTGACAGCACAATACATTTCTATAATATGAAGGTAAGCGATCCAATCTACCATTTATTTTACAGGATTGACTTTGTTTTGGTGAATAAACTGTTTATTTCTTTTGTACCCAGTCATCTTTAGTGCAGCCTCAGATGATGGTCGTATCAGACTTAGATGACATATTTATTCCGTTGCCAGATGATCTTCTCGTCAACTTGTCAGAATCTAGAACTGTGGTGGATGCATTCCTTGATAGCCTGCCCTCCTTGTTTGAGGGCAACATGAATGTGGAATCAGCATTTGGTCCAGCTCTTAAAGCGACATTCATGGTTATGGTGTGTTTTATTTCTTTTATCTTCACCAATTTTACCTTTGATCGAACTGTACTTTATTGTTTTGGTTATTTTAGCTTTTTATAAGAGCATCTTTGGCTAATCTTTGAAAAAGTGAAGTCAATTTTAAGTATCTTTTTGTCTTCACACACGTTCAATTGACTTACTCTTTCTCCCTTAAAAGGGAGAGAAGTTATTTTTTTAAGCAACTTCGATAAAATAAAAACTATATATTTAATTTTTAACTTATTTGTGTATTAGTTTTGAAGGTTAGCCAAACATGTTGTAAGTTTTGCTCTCTATTAGTCGGTTGTCCATGTCATTGGAAAGTTATTTTCCATAGCTTATACTAATTCAAATATTCTTCCTACCACCAGAGTCAACTTGGTGGTAAACTGTTGATTTTCCAAAATACACTGCCATCACTGGGTGCAGGCCGTCTGAGGCTGCGTGGCGATGATAATCGTGTTTATGGAACAGACAAGGAGCATGCATTAAGAATACCAGAAGATCCGTTTTATAAACAGATGGCTGCTGATTTTACGAAGTATCAGATAGCTGTAAATGTATATGCATTCAGTGACAAGTACACAGATTTAGCATCCCTAGGTATGTTCAAGTTCGAGTTTTTTTCTTATAAAAAAAAGCTAAACCAGAAACCTAGAATGATAATGTCAAGAATATCTAAGAATTGCTTTGTTATTATTTGTTAATGGGTCTTTAATATCTTAGATATCTTCTGCAATTATAGTTGATTAAGTTACATTTATGTGATTGCCGGATCAAAAAATTGAAAGTTTTCTTCAAATATCTCTTTGTGTTGGTTTAAAAAAATTAGAATTTTAAATACCTTAAACAATGCATGAACATAGAAAATGTTGTGCACAAGAAAAAGAGTGGAGGTTGTGTGATATGATGTAAAATAAGTAATTTCTATTTAGTTTTACCAATAAAGTAACACAAAATAATAACCTTACTGAAACACCCCTGAGGTTACCTGACTATTATAGACATCCCTCGGTTTTCAGAAACCTCCCTGAAGTTTATTTCTCGTAATAGATTTCCTATGTTATAAAAAAGCAATTTTGTATTTCCCATTTAACCCTTTTGCTTTTTACTATTTGAAATGCTTATTATTTTATATTTAAACCATATTTTCCATTCTTTTTCTTATTTATTAAGATATACAGTTTCATACTTTTGATTCAAATGAGATCATTAGTTTAGGTGAAAGAAATGCCATAATTTATATTGTTTTAATATTTAAAAAGACTAAAAAATATGATTATTATTATTATTTTTTTAAAAGTTGTATGTTTTGCAAATACATATGATAAGTAATTAAGAAATCAAAATAAGCCCATGTTTGGTCCAGATTAAAATTTGATTTTAATCTAAGTCAAAGTCAAACAATCAATATTAACCACATCTTTCATGGGTCCCAAACTTTTCAACCACACATTTCAAAAACTTTTATCGTAATCTATTAAAAATCTAATTTTAATCTCCACCAAACACCCTCTAAATACATGTTTTAGAATAATTTAATTAAGCTAATTAAAAATTCGTTTAATACGTTATATCTCTTGGTTTAGGAGCATTTTCTCTAAATTCTATTTTTTATGCTCTTAACATTTATACTATATAAAAAATTAAAGTAATATTACCATAGCACTAAAAATGCACTAAGTTCGCATCAAAGGTTTCAATCTTAGATTTATTTTAGTTCCTTTTACTAGTAAAACTTTTAGACCAATTTTATCATTTTTTTAAAATGAGAATGATTTTCAAAGAAACTACATATATGATATAACTCCGAAGTCCAAATACAGGGTTCTAAGTTTAAAAATCAGAAGTTTAGATTAACTTCCTAAATCCTACCCACTTGTTTGATAAATCTTTGCCAATTTTTCAATTGGCCAAACTTCAATTTTAACCATAAATTTTATATTGGAACCATATATTTCATCAACTTTAATTAAAATCTGGTAAAATTTTTTTATCAAAAGCTCTGTCACACAAGCCTTAATCATAATTCTTTGAAAATCAATTTCTCATTTAAAAAAATGATAAATAAGGAAGAGCCCTCAAGCATGTCATATGATGATCGTGTCAAGATGTTGTCAGATTATTATCATATACTATGTATATTTCTTGTACTGTTCTCCCAAGCCTCCTGTGACTTGTTCATAATGCTCCACGTCTTTTGCAACTTCTGCTATTGAATTTCTCTACTTTTCTAGGTTTCTGAAATAGGAAAAACTTAGCTCGTCAACGTTGGATATGGCTTGCTATTTCTTGATTACAGGCATCTTAAAATTATCATCTCGTAATGCATTGTATAGGAACACTCGCAAAATATACTGGTGGTCAGGTTTATCATTATCCAAGTTTCCAGTCTACCATTCATGGAGATAAGTTGAGACATGAGTTAACCAGAGATCTTACAAGAAAGACAGCATGGGAAGCTGTTATGCGCATAAGATGTGGAAGAGGTGAACTATTATCCTTGTTCTGCAGGTTTCAGTGGCAAAAAGTCATTGCTTCTGCTTCAATTGTAAATAAATCAATAATATTGTGGGGTCATATGCTGATATTGATAGCAAATATATCTTTGTCTATCTGTAGGTGTTCGTTTTACATCTTATCATGGAAATTTTATGCTAAGATCCACGGACTTAATAGCGCTTCCAGCTTTTGACTGTGATAAAGCCTATGCAGCACAGCTATCTCTTGAAGAGACGCTACTGACAACACAATCAGTGTATTTTCAAGTTGCATTACTGTATCCTTCTCTTGAAGAAGATTTTAAAAAAAGACACAATTTTGCATAAAAATGTGTGCTTGTGCTTGTATCCTGTGGCATAGCTAGGGTTTGATTTACTGTTATCATTTTACTAATTTTAGTAGTTACGTATCTAACAGCTTAAAATGTGGCCTATCTAATAGTTTAAGATTTTAGATTAAGTGGTTCAACATTGTATCAAAACATCTTGCAACCATTTAAATGCAATAGTGCATGTGTAAGGCTTTGATGGAAAAAAATACGGATCGTGCCTATACGTGAGGGGGCGTATTGGCCTTATCTAACAGCTTAAGCTTTTACATCAAATAGTTCAACACAAAACAAATATTACTAATTATTTTCTCTCTTCTACAGCCTCTTGAGTCCTCTTTGGAATGCTTCATAAATTTGAGGGGTCTGCTTATATGGCTATGAAACTGATTCCAATTCTATCATTTTTGCATGTGCCAATATGGTTTTCCCCTACTTCATTTTGTTTAAGAATTTCTTATAATTTTGGTGATGTGTATTCATCATTTCTTTTTGATCCTGGGGCATGTTGATTGGAGCATATAAAGAATTTGACTCCTTTAACCCTTGGAAGATATACATCATCTTCTGGAGAGAGACGAATCAGGGTGCATACAGCAGAAGCTCCAGTTGTTGCGGATCTAGGAGAAATGTATCGTCTGGCTGATACCGGGGCTATTGTCTCTTTATTTTCCAGGCTAGGTAGAAAAATTCTCCCTTCAGCACCCACTCCCACCCACCCCACATAAAAAAGGATCTGGTTTTTATGCGACTTAAAATAGTAAGTTGTTGATTAATGTTGGTCTTAAATGAGTATTATACAAATTGGTCTGCAGCAATTGAAAAAACTTTGTCCTACAAACTGGAAGAAGCTCGGAATGCCATTCAACTTAGGATTGTTAAAGCCCTCAGAGAATATCGAAATCTTTATGCTGTCCAGCATCGTTTGGGTGGGAGGATGATATACCCAGAATCATTGAAATTCTTACCCTTGTATGGATTAGCATTATGTAAATCAACCTCTCTCCGAGGTGGTTATGCTGATGCTCAGGTTGACGAACGCTGTGCAGTTGGCTATACCATGATGGCTTTACCTGTGAAAAATTTGCTGAAACTTCTCTATCCCAGCCTGATTCGTGTTGATGACCATCTTTTAAAAGTAAGTTCCTAAATTGCATTCGCCATTTTTCTTCCTTGATGCAGCCTATGCTGTGGATGCTGAAGCAAATCTTTCTCACCAATTTGCAGGCACCTCCCCAGACTGATGACTTTGACAACATTTCGAAGAAGAGGCTACCACTTACTGCAGAGAGCTTAGATACCAGCGGCCTTTACATATATGATAATGGGTTCCGGTTTGTCATATGGCTTGGCATGTCACTTTCACCTGGTATAGCCAGGAATTTGCTGGGGGAAGATTTTGCTGCAGACTACTCGATGGTAGCTTCTTTTACAGTCTTAATATATTATCCTACATATTGGGAATGAT
The DNA here is from genome assembly GCA_903798355.1 of Fraxinus baroniana. Lineage (NCBI taxonomy): Eukaryota > Viridiplantae > Streptophyta > Magnoliopsida > Lamiales > Oleaceae > Fraxinus > Fraxinus baroniana. The sequence continues at coordinate 16,158 of CAIGRO010145599.1, read as the reverse complement.
CTATGAAGCAATAAGCTATGCAACAGTGACACGTCAATTAATTGATGGATCATTTATTTCCTGGGAGTACCGTGAATCCACCTCTTGATTGATATGCCACGTCACTATGACTTAGCATAAGCTAAGAAACAGTGCTTAGGAGATGATTTCTCCCCATATAATAACCTTTTATGATGTGATCAAAACTCTTATCTTTTGCTGGGTGATGGTTTGAGTAATTTTCAAACTTTTGCTTTCAGCTTTTGACCTTTCCTCTGCCAAGGAAGGATTTATTTTCAAAGCTTTTAAGTTGGGGTGGACGTGGAGGTTTTTTTTGTTGGACAAAATGCCAATGTCAAAAACTGACTTTTCTCATTCTGGAACCAAGCATTAATCAAGGGCTTAATATTTCTTCCATTCTTAAAGTTATCCCAGTCTGATCAACTTTCTCAGAATTAATGTTTTGCTTTGTCAAATAGGTATGCTAGAAATCCCATTGAGCATTGCAAAGCTTCTTAGAGCCATTTTTGGTGTTCTGACCTTGTATTGGAGGAAAAACTCCTCCAAGTGCAATTATTTTGATAATAATTTCTTTGTGTTACATTGGAAACAGTTATTAACTGTGTCTATCCATTTCCCAAAACCTTGTTTTGAAAGTGATTTCTGGGAAGAAAATAAAAAATTAAGTCCTTTACCCTCTGCCCCTTTCCCTTTTCAAAGAAAAATGAAAATATGATAAAGCTTCCAATCCTAAACACTGCAAATACTAATAGGTTGCTTTATTTGCCTTCGCAATTTTCCTTGCTGTGAATAATCTGATGTGGCTTTATATGTTGCTTCTGAAAACCAGGTTACCCTTTCGGAGCATGACAATGAAATGTCAAGAAAGCTAATGAGGATACTTGAAAAGCTTAGAGAGAGCGACCCAGCATATTATCAACTATGTCATCTCGTGAGGCAAGGCGAGCAGCCCAGAGAAAATTTCTTCCTACTTAAAAATTTAGTGGATGACCAGATTAGTGGAACAAATAGCTATGCTGACTGGGTTCTACAAATAAACCGACAAGTCCAACAAAATGCATAATATACTGGTAAATTGGTAATGTTCTTCTTGGTCATTAGTAAATTGTATCGTTTTTCTTTGGAGAGAAAAAAAAAAAGGCATCCCTACTAGCTCGTTTGGTAAGGAGGTTCATACTGAACATTAGAGTATTAAAGATGAAAAAGAAATTTAAATATTGTACATTGCACTTCAAATCCCATCCAATATTGTACAGCAAACATGTCCTACATGCATTAGAAGAGCAGGAATTTCCTTTCTTTTCTTTTGCGCTTGGGATGGGATAGGGCAGGGTTTAAAGAGGAATTTCACCTCAACACGTGTTATTTCATGGAGTGAGTCACAAGTTTCGATCATTTTTCATCATAAAAATGGTGCAATTCCTTGATATTTCCACTCAATTTAGTCCTATCACATTGTCATCATAGGGACATCACTTTGTTTTATTCCCATTTTAAGTCGTTTAAAGTCGGATATTTTATCAATGTAATAGTGATATCTCCTTTACTGTCACAGCACGATCTTATTATCTATTAGGGAAATTAGAGACTTATGAAACAAAAATCTGTCGCGTTAAAGTTTTTGTTATGTTCAAAATCCAGATTTTGTACGTCATTTTCTGATTCTGATCCTATGAAAATTTTCGTTTCCACAGGACGCATTCTTGCCCTTTTCCAGTTTCATGGTCCTGATGATTCTATCAACAGCCGCCAGCTCTAGTGTCAGTCGATTAAGAAGTTTGAAGCAGATTTTAGCTGGCCATCAATTTCGAGATGTTTGTGTATCCCAATAAGTAAACTTTGTTCATAAGGAGAGTGCACAACTCATGTATAATTTATTGGCGAATCAACGAACTATGGTCTACTATAGAAATGTCCATATCTATGAAGGTTTTCTGGATTTCAACTGGAAGGGATTCAAGGAGGCTTTTGATCCAAGGTATGGGGGATTAACTTTAGAGGTTGAAATAAAAAGCCTATAATTTTCATTTATAGACTTCTGTTTTGGGTTTATGACAATAATTGGTGGTGTACTTTTATGTTCATTTAGATGGATTTTAGTATGTAGATATTGATTCTGAGAGTTAGTCATCTTCACTGCGTTTGGATGAATCCTTGCGCTTGTTAGAACCTTATTTGAGCATTATACTATTTTTTTTGGTTTTTCTGTATTTTTTTTCTTATTTGTGTTGTTGCAAGAACACCCCCACCCCCCCACCAACACCCACCAACACACCTCTCGTTCCGGAACGAAATGGGTATATCATGTTGAAAACAAGATTTAGATGAATACATGTAATGTCTCTAAACCGAACTGGAGAATAGCAATACCCATTATTGGTGAGATTAAAAATAAATAAATTAAAATCTTGTTAGCTGAAAGGTTGAGTTATGTGAACAAAATCAAATCATGTATAATGAAGACATTCGAAAGTCCAATGCATGTTGGATTTACGAATTAGAGAGAAGTCGAGCACTATAGTCTATGGCGTTAAACAAGTCATAACAAGAAGACCGATATGCCTAATTAATGATAGATACGTAATGGGAAATACAAAGAATATTTTCTGAAAGGATCTCAAAAGCATAAACTGAAATTCTGTCACCAACATTTCTAACATTAACATCTTCAAGATTCTTACCCACAAATTTGGAAAGATTCTCTATTCTAATTGATAAGAGAAAAATTCAAAGAAAATAAATAATAATCACAAAAATATTATATTTTTCCTCGACCATCAAAAAAAAGCCATGCAAATATAGATCAAAGATTAATTCTTACACTGCCCTTCTTTTCTTGGAGAATAATAGATAAGATTTAAATATATATTGTTGGAAATAGTTTATTAATTAGCGAAATGTGTCAACTTTGAGCCCCAATTTTTGTGGGACCTGTACTTCGATTTTAACCGGACCAAGCATATTCATGTTCTACTCCGTGAGGTGATTAACGTTATATATTTATTTATCAAAAATCGTTTAGAATTGAATGAAATATTTAATGTCAAAATAACACATTTGAAACTATAAACTAGTAAAGAATTTTATTTATTGAAAATTGCCACATTTATCCCAAATAGGAAAGTTATGAAACTTTGTCATTGTTTGGCACCCATTTTGAAGAATTTATAAATTTTGGAAGTAATTAATGGGAGAATGTATGATTGAAAAATAATGAAAAGTTTTATATTTGTTTGTAATATTATTTTATTTGGAGAATGTATAGTTAAAATTAAGGAAGATAAAAAATTTTAAAAAATTAATGAGGGTCAAACAAGGGCTTTGGTATGGTTTATATCGTGAAAGTTTGAGAATTGGGTTTCGACCGCAAGAGGTATCAATAGTCCTTTGAAGGGGAAGACATATATCCTATTGGGTTCGGTCCTAAGTTTACGCGCGCCGTTGTCTGATCTGTTCGGGTGCAGGTGAATTTTTGGACACAACTTATTTAGATTTTTGAGCCAAACTGTAATTAATCAAATTCTTAGGTACCTAATGAATTTAATTTTTATTAGCTTACTTTCGGGTAATTTTTTGGTCGGGTTGTCTATTAATTGACGTAGCAGACGTCTATTAATAGACACAATGTTTCATACTGAACATTGTTGTCTGTTCGAGTTTGGTAGGTTGTCTGAACGTCATTGTTCGAATGGTCACGAATGAGTCTATAAATAGGCTGCCCTGCTCCCCTTTAATTTTCATTGCAAACTTTCCCTACTTAGAATCTCATTTTCTCTCTTCATTGAATTCTTTGGAACTCCTGCAATTTGTTGTACTATTTTCGTAAGAGACGAAGTTCTGTCGTAAGAGATTAATTAACTTATATAAAATTTAAACAATAGAGATGGCATTGGTCCAAAGTGAGACAAGTCGAATATTTCACTCTCACGCCACCGACATGAGGATAAAGCCAATGTGACTTCCCATATTAAGCCTATATCCTTTATTAAAGGCCCGCGTCCCCCACTTCCATTCATGCACATTTTCTTAGTAAATTTAAAGTCGATTACACACACACACATGGTCATTTTATTCGATTTTTAACTATAAGTAATCAAATATATTGAGTCATTGATCATAACCGAATTATTTGTGATCGGGAAATTACACATGACGTTCTCAACCTTTGAGAAATATAGCACTTGTGTAGCCACATTGATGGCAAAATCGACGGTTTCCACCATCTCGAGATCTATGTACGTAGTTTGGAGACCTAAAAACTTGTACTACTGATAGAGGACTTGTTCTAAGTTTCTCAAAGTTGAGGACCAAGTTGTAACTTTTCCATTTTCCAAAATATATATAGGGCTACCTTTCTCTTCTTTCTTATTGAGTATCTTCCCTTTGTTCAATAAGGATAGCTTTTTTCTTTACAAACATCTGAATTCATCTGATACTATAAAACAAAGAAAAATAATGAAACAATTCTTGGAAAAGTTGTTGGGATTTTGACATTCAAAGTTTTTGATTCATTTGGTTAGGTCCGGAGACATAGGGAACCAATATATCCATGCAGTGTCACCAGCAATTAATTTATATATTATCGTTGTAATAGAAAGTTTCAAATAAATTTAGCATTGGGTGTCTCCGTATGTCTATGTTGGCGTCTGGATGTGCCAAACGTGCTGCCTTACTATGCTTAAGTTGTGTCTTCATTACGATTTCCAAGACATACCAAAGCATGATCGATTCTATGTCGGGTTGGTAGAGCGCACACATTAGTGACATTATGTGTAATAACCATAAGGGTGTGTTTGATAGCCACCCAATTTCATTTTCCCACTTTTTCATTGTTTGGTAGGCTTTTTTTTCTCTAGGGAATTGAAATTCCCACTTTACTTCACACGGTCACATTTTCCCTCATTTCATTGAATTCAAAGTGGGAAAATGATTTTCCAAGTTTTTTTTTTTTAACAATTGAAAAAAATTCTATCAACAATGGTTTAAATTTTTTTCCTTTAATGGACAATTTTCATGTAAAATAAAGTCAAACGAATAGTATTCGGTATTGTAATTTTTTTTTTATTTTTTATTTTTGGCAATTGGAACAAATTCTAGACCCAATGGTAGAAAAAATTATTATTTTAATGGATAATTTTCATGAAAAATAAAGTCAAACGGACACCAAACTTTCAATATTTTCAAGATGGAAAACTATACCAATTAATTACAATTCTCAATAAAACAAATTCTAGACAATTCAATTCCCAGTAAAACATTTTATTTCCACCTATTTTTCACATTTGCAATCAAACGGGCCCTAAGCGATTTTGCTACTTGTAAATAAAAGTTGTACATAAAGGATTACATAATATGATGTCAGGGGAAAATGATTGAATGGAAAGCTTACTGTATTTTAAATTGACAAATGATAAAGTGTGCAGTGGCAAGATCCGTATTAGTTTAAGAAAGGTTATCGAGTGTGTAAATTCTGTGTATAGTATGCCTCTATTTCGTTCAACTAAAAAAATAGATTAAAATTAAATTAAAATCGATAATTAATTTTAACCACATATTTAATGAAACTCCACAATTTTTCAATAGCACGTTAAGAGACATGTACCAACATTTTTTTTTGAACGTTTTTATTGTAGTATTTATAAAGGTTACTAATATATATTTCGTAATTACCCCCTTTTAATAATGCAATTTAAATTATCTCAATTAATTTAATAGATCTTTGTTATTATTTTTTCTAATTTTAAGGGATGACATAATCTTTTTCCTTTATTAATGGAATTATTTGATGCTATTTTGAAAATCCTTATTTATTAATAACTACTGTATATCATGCTGATTTCTCTCTTCCATGACTTAATCCCTGAAATAATTCTAATTCTTTTTTTTATGTGTTAGGTCTGTTAATGCATGATTATTTCAAACTTAAATTTTAATTTTAATTTTAATTTTTTTTTTGCTATAGATCACACGCGATTGTTCATTATGTTTTTGAACATTATTGCCCACATTTAAATTAATGAATTTAAATCTATCTAAATGCAAAGGTCATTTAATTGAACGTTAATTTAAGCGACGGTATTGAAATTTGTTGGAAAAAAAAATTTAAATAGTGTCACTCTTGGTTTCTAATTTCAACATTTCAACCAAAAATAAACAAATGTTCTCGAGCCTCAACTCTCTCGACCTTCACAAAAATGGTAAAACACTGCAATACACCACAACTGATCGATACAGTACAGCACTCTCCATCTTGCATTCTTTCTTCTTCTTTTTTTCCCTTATAATTTCAGGCACAAAACCTGGACCTGTAATCACAAAAAGAAGATGGTATTTGAGCAAAAATATATCAAAATGTAAAAGGGATTTCGATAATCAAAGAATAAATTATTTGATTTTAGGGTTTTCTGAGCATTTTTATGCAGAAATCAAAGAGCAAAGTCAGTACAAGAAGTTAACAACTTTCCCAGAATAGAACAAAACTGGAATATACATATAGATACTCTCAGTGCCTTCTCTGTATATATTCTAGTTATAATATCTTTGAAGGTACACGAAATTGGCATTTGTTCGTATGAATCCGGAAGAGGAACGAGTGAGGCTGTCACAGCATGACCTAACTAGGGTTAGTATTTTCTCATCATTTTCTATTGAACTTTTACATTCAAAGTCTAACCCAGGTTAGATCATGCTGGCAGCTTCACTCATTCCCTCTCTAGAGTAAGTTTCTTAACTCCACCATGGCCATGTGAACCTTGAACCTGAAGAGAGAGGAAAAATGGAACAAATTAAGATGGCTTCAGTCTGCACAAACTGATTTAGAGAAAGAACTAAGATTGGACTGGACATTGCATGTTATTTATAATAGGAGATTGGAGAAAAAGTAAAGGTGAAATGAAAATATAAGTGAAAAAGGACAAAAACTCAACTGCGCAAACAGTGCATTAAAGCCGAGTAATGTGGGCAGGCCAAGAAATAGATGGAACAAAACGAGAGGCTAGGAGCAGAAGCACTATGAAATATTACAGGTGTCACAAATATAGGGCGGCGGGTCAGGAATTTGGTTTGAAACATTTATGTTTCCATTAAACTAGAGTGACATCTGGTCTAGTTCAAATTTCTTCAGTCAACGAGACATTGTCGAAGCATGTTTGTGTTTGGCTGAGCTTTTAGCCCATGTTTGGCATTGATTAAAATAATATATTTTTTAGAAATTTTGATAAAAATTGATGAAATGATTCAAAACTTTGATAAAAATCTAAATTTTAATATTTATCAAATATGGGCTTAATAATTAATATGTTTTCTTGTCATACCTAGCGAACTACGATGTAGAGCACCGTTGAACATGGGATTGACCTATTGCCAAAGGGATATGCTCTCAAACGATTAGTGCTTGAGATGGATTCGTGGGCTAATTCCTAGGTCATGCATGATTTGATTACTCCTCTTCTATTATCTATAGCTTTTGGAAGGAAAAATGATTGTATATGTGATTATGTCTACATACGTAACACGGGTCTTCTTTCCTTCTCGAAGTATTGTTGTGGAGGACCTGGAGGTAGTTGACTCTGAACTCGATAAGTAGAATTGAGTTTCAAATCATAAAATAATGAAGTGGATCGCATGTCTTCTTCACACTAAATCGATTCTTGTCTTCATTGGTTCAAGAAGCGGTAGGTCATTTAGTTATGAACCGATAGAAACCATGTTATAATTGCTAAAGATCTAATTATTCTACTCCCTCGATGGATCCAACACTAAAGCTAACGGAGTGTTCATGAATAAAATTTAGTTCTTTATTATGATTCCGAGTCCCTTTCCCTTGTCTATGTGAGAAGAATTATTCTTGGTGTACATAAAAATCTGTACATAAGGGTGTCATTTCTCTCACATGTCCTTATGTACACCAAGCATGGTCCATGTATGACAAGGAAGAACAGGCAAAAAAATAAAAAAAAATTTATCAGCTTGTCATAAAAATTCCAGCAAGGGCTAGAGAGTATCAGAAGATGGTTGACATCTTATAGCATCTTTATAATTTGTAGGTCCAGAATAAATGATAATACTCTGTAGACCTATATAGAATTAGAGAGATCCTTTCTGCTTTCGCTAAAGTGCCCTATGTATTCATTTACAGCTGTGGCCTGTGAGGCCTGGATTTGTATGTGAACGAAAATATTTAAAAAAAAAAAAAAAAACCTATTTTTTCTCTCTTTGTATGCTAACAGTACCAGCATGTTTATTCAGGCACAGAAGATAAAATATCAAAGAATCAGTCAACTGCAAAATCTATAGCAGTACGTAATTGCACGCCTCTTGCAACACCATTCACGTTTTATTGTCTATCCTTTCACATGGATCTGTATTGCCAGCTAGCTTTGCATTGGACCAATTCGAATCTGACTAAAAGGCTTGTTCGGTCTAGTTTTGTTTGAGAGCATGTTTGATAGAGATCAAAATTCGATTAAAATTGAAAATATAATCGTTATTTGGTTCCACTTGTCTAATAAAAGTCAATAATAACGACTAATTTCTCAATTTTAATTTGATTTTAATCTCTACCAAACACACTCTAAATTTTAGATAGTGCTAGGCACTATAACCAAGAACTACTCTGGAACTGAAAACCTGAAGTCTATGTTTAACGCAAATTCTCTCGTTATAATTATGGAATCAAATTGTTCAGTGATGCATTTGGAACTAACTGTTCGTTTTATAAGATTTTCATTGATTCTCGATTTGGTTCTATTCTCTTCGATACCAAATTATGGAATCGAATTGTTCAATGCCGCATTTGGAACTAATTGTTCGTTTTATAAGATTTTCATTGATTCTCGATTTGGTTCTATTCTCTTCGATACCAAATCATGGAATCGAATTGTTCAATGCCGCATTTGGAACTAATTGTTCGTTTTATAAGATTTTCATTGGTTCTTGATTTGGTTCAATTCTCTTCGATACCAAATTGTGTCCATCCCTATTGGAGGACACACGAAACGAGAGTGAGAGGGAGAGGGAGATGGCAACTCTATAGCCATGTCAATTAGCCGTGCCGATACTCTAAGCTTCGGCTCGACTAGAACAAAAGCTCGACCAAAGAAATGAGGCTTGGCGGGTCGAGCCGGCTCTTCATTTTTTTTTTGTTCGGATTGTAGGCAGCTATTTAGGTGCAAGGTGCAAAGGCATCTATTTAGCTACCTTTGCACCTGCCTGCAGCTGCCTTTTCAAACTTTTTTTTTTTTTTTTACACAGGCAAGCTCATCCGGGCCATTTTGACGAGTCACACGGACCGGCCGGCCTCGAGCCGACGCCCAAAACGGGGCTCGCTCGAGCAGTCGAGCCAGCGAGCTGTTTTACCATCTTTACAACTCTTTGTTTATTTGCATTCTGCAATATCCTCGTCAACAACCATTGCAAGTGTTCGAAACAACCCTTGTATTGGATTTCAAAAATAATTGTTTCCGGAATGGAAAAAGATACTCTTTAAACAACGTATAATGGACGAGATGGAAAGCGATGAACAATTGTTCCTTTATACCCCACATTATATGGGGAAATAGAGACAATCTGTAATATTCATTAACACTCAACAGTCATGCCTAATCCTCTTCACCCAACATGTCAAAGCTGTACAACGCTGTTACTTTCAACAATAAGGACCCTGGGAAGGAAGAACATGAAAACCATGAAGCTTAAATTGCAATTTGTCGGCAACATTTATTTTTTAATAAATAAATTATTCAATGGATTTATGCTACAATGAGGAGATATAAAAGCTATCCTATCACATAACATACAAATTACAGTTAGAAGAATATTAGGCAATATCATAAAACAAAATTATGTGACAACCTTCTAAGCTACGTCATGTGATTATAAAGGAACATGTTTAGTAAAGACAAGCAGTTAAAACCTTTGCAAATTTTACTTGGGAAGGATGAAAAAAAATACTATATTTACTATCAAGCGCCTAGAACTATACCCGATGTTCTAAAAAGTGCAAAAAATCGTTTTCTTATTTTAATAAAAGTTTTTAAAAATTATTTATAATTAAAGAAAAAAGCGTAAAAAGACGTTGAAAAGTGTAAAAAAAGAGCCTAGGCATGACTAGACGCGAAAAAAAATAAAAATAAAACATCGCGAAGTGGGACGTTTTGCTGCCACTTCCGCCTAGGCCCCACTTTTTAGGGCATCTCCAACCTTTACACCGTTTTTCCCCATTTTGTACCAAAAATTTGGTGAAATCCCTACCCAATCAAAAATCATAATTTGCACCAAAATGGTTAATGTACTTTTTGCCCCTCTTTTCCATATTGAATCAAATTGTTGTTAAGGGTATTTGTATCATTTTTTTATTATACAACAAATTTTAATTCTTAATTAATTATTATTTTTTAATACTACTACTACTACTATTATTATTATTAATTGTACTACATTTTTTAAATTTCTTAATGTATTCAATACTTTCATTAACGAAACGTAATTATTTATTTAGTAATTTATGTAGTAGTAAATTAAATAAATAAATAATCTTTTAGAAAAATAAATCTTTAAAAATGAAAAAAAAAAATGAAGAGAGTAATTAACATTGTTCATTTGGTACAACACGATGGAGATGATTTTCAGTTTGGTGTAAAATAGTGCAAAACTTACTTCAAAGTATAGAGTTGGAGATGGTCCAAGGAAAGAAAGAATCAATTATATGGTGCGTTGTTCCGAAAAAAGTGCAGCTGGGAGACAAGGATATATGAAGATGCAACTGTATAGTGGTTCTAGCAACTCATGTCATCTATCTAGGCGATTGGCTAATTAACAGGGTCTCTATGATTCCGGGGGGACCGCGATTGTGAAATTTATTTTTCTCATATATAATTTCAGCAAGGAAAAAAGCTGATAAATGTTTGATATAATACGTATAAATAAAAAAATTTAACAATTCCAATGTCCATAGCATGAATATTTTTATTTTTTATCTTTTATCCTTGGTTCTTCTACTTCATCATCTTTTACAAGCTGAGGGAAGAAAGCCTGATTGTTGTTTACAATACTAGGATATTCATTCAGTTATAACCAACATGTCAAGAAATGATCTCAATTTTGATTACATCATAAAGATATTAAGGGGGCAAAGGAGAAGTAAGCTGAATTCTTGAAACACCAATCCCCTTTATGAAGATCAAAATTTCATTTTTGGCTGAATCAAGCTCAAAGAAAAAGGGACAGATCAGTAGGCTTGCAGTTACTTACATTGCTTGTTTCATACACAGAATTGTCAGTCACCCTCTGGTCGGCCCTGATTCTCAAACTTTATTTGACAATGAGGTTGTTAGAATAGAAGTTGCTCACAGTGAACCATCTGCAACTTCATGGCAACAGGCATATTTTGGCCAAGGGAAAGATGCTACAAAGATTAAAGATATCACGGGTCATTAGCTTCTCAAGGGCATTTTTCCTTTGGCTCATAACTGCAATAATTATGTTTGTGATTCAGCTCTCCCATTCACAATTCACAAAGAGAACCAAGAATATCAACAGGTGTGATTGCCAAAATGTATCTGGGAAGATTTTTTTTATGGCTACATTTTTACACATTCAAACTGTCACCAGATATCTCCACAGGAACAGACCCCATCCTTAAAATGATGAAATCTGTTGGCATCTCTTACTACAATTTCTCGTTCAAAAAACTTGGAAATGAGCTTAGTGAAAGTATGGCAATCACCACATACACGAAGGTTCTTTGTGATTCGGATTGTTGTTCTCTTGGGAGTAGCAAGTAGGCCATAGGCAATAGCAAGCCTTTCACTGTGCCCGTAAAGCATCTCGATCTTTTCTTTCTCTTCTACATTATGCAGCACATACCTAGTTTGAGCCACATAACCTCCTTCATTCTCCAATTTCTCAGTAATCTGATCTAATTTTGCATAGATTCCATCAGAATCTGGATGAGACCTGTCCCCAGCAATAAATGCATGAACCGTATTTCCTACCTCAATCCAAGTACAAGCAGGATCCTTCCTCAGTCCTATTATTTTCATTCTCATCCTGACTTCTTCCGCATCTTCCCATCTATCTTCCGCAGCATACATATTAGAAACAAGCACATAATTTCCTGGATTCGCTGGTTCAATTTCAAGAAGCTTTTTTGCAGCTATTTCTCCTATTTCAGAGTTAGAATGAATTCGGCAAGCACCAAGGAGAGCGCACCAAACAGCAGCTGTTGGCTCCATTTTCATACTTTTAATGATTTGAAATGCCTCTTCCACATAATTTGCACGACCAAGCAGATCAACCAAACAAACATAATGTTCTGGCCATGGCTCCAATTTATATTCATTTTGCATTATTTCGAAAAATCGTTTGCCTTCATCAACCATTGATGAATGACTACATGCGTAGAGAAGGGCCAAAAAGGTAACATGATCAGGAAGAAGATTCTCAGCCTCCATCTTTCTAAATAAATCGACTGAGCTCCTGCCATGACCATGCATTCCATATGCATTAATCATGCTCGTCCATGAAACTAAATCTTTATCTTTAATATGACAGAAAACCTTGTATGAGTTGTCAACAGTCCCACAGCTGGCGTACATATCCACGAGTGAGCTCGCAATGGGGCCCTCTAAAACAAAACACTTCCTAAGCAAATAGCCATGAATCTCCTTGCCTTTTCTCAGTGCTGATAAATCAGCAGCAGCAGAGAGCATACTCAGCAGTGCAATAGAGTCCAGTTCAACACCTGATTTTACCATGTAGAATGTAAGTTCAAGAGCCTCATATGCTAGTCCATTATGGACATAGCAAGATATCATGCTTGTCCATGATACAATATTTTTTACTTCAATCAAATCAAAGATATTGCATGCATAATCTACATGTCCACACTCGCCATACACATCCAAGAGAGTGTTCTGTAGGATAAGATCAGATAATTCTCTTCTCATCATGTAACAATGAATCTCTTTCACATTCAAAACACATTTTAACCCATGACACGCTAGAAGAATGCTTTCAATCATCACTCTGTCAGCATCCATTCCTTCTGACTGCACTTTCCTGAACAGTTCAGAGGCCTTTGTGTGAAAATTATTCTGAACATAGCCAGCAATGATTGTTGTCCAAGAAATGTAGTCTTTACATGGCATTCTATGAAAAACGGAGTCCATATAACTTATCTTAGTACATTTTGCATACATGTCTATCAGGGTATTGCCAACTAGCAGTTCAAGATCTAACTCATTTTTTAAAGCAAAAGCATGAACTTCCATCCCATTCAACAGCTTTCCTGACCTGCCACAGGCAGACAGAACGCCTATAATTGAAACTTGGTCAGGTTTCTGACCATCTCTGAATATTTCAGTAAACAAATCCAGCGCTTCATTATAAAGGCCATTTTGTACATAACCGGATAACATTGAATTCCAGGAAACATAATCCCCCTCATCCATACGCACAAAAACTTTCTCAGCTTCGTCCAATTTCCCACATCTTGTGTACATGATAAGCAAAGCATTAGCAACATAGATATCGTGATAAAAACCAGACTTCAAAACAACAGCATGGATTTCCATGCCAGAACTCCCAAGAATTGGCTCCTCGCATGCCTGAAGGGCAGCCACAAAAGTGTAAGTACTGGGGGTAACACCAAGATTCCACATTTCGACCAAAAGCCTCAAAGCTTCTTTCCTCATCCCATTTACTGAATATGCAGATATCATTAAATTCCAAAGCACAACATCTCCTCTACTACTCACTCTATGAAATAACAATTCTGCTGCATTAAGATCATGACACTTGGAATACATACTTACTAAAGAATTAACTAAAATATCATTACAAACGAACCCAAATTTTATCGCCAATGCATGAATTTCTCTCCCAAAAAACAAGTCTTTAACACCACCACATGCCTTCAATACACAACTCAAAGTATGGGCATCCACAGGGATATCCAAGTTTCCCATTTCAGCATAAAGTTCTATTGCTTCCAAAAGTTCCCCATTTGACACGTAAGCACCAAGCATAGCATTGTAAGTAAAAACACTTCTTTCAAACATTCCATCGAACACCATCTTAGCATATGATAAACATCCACATTTCCCATACATAAGCACGAGCTTTGTATTCAGGAACACTAAATCACAGACATGGTTGCCTTTTACTATATGGGTATGTGTTTGTCTGCCTTGAGATAGGAACTTCTCGCTTGCACAAAAATCAAGCGCGAATGACAGAGCTTCATCTAGACACTGGTTTTGATTATAATTGGAGCTTAAACTACTGGTGAGTGATAACATGGCTTCTTTCAAGTTGATGGGTTTTCGAGGCGTTTTAAAGATTCTGAGAAGATTTTTTTTGTGGGTTTTCTTGAACGAGGGGTGCCGTGTTGAGATTGAAGGAGAGCTGAAGGTAATATGTGGGATTAACGTGGCCATTGACCCTACTTCCTGCATGGGTGATGAAGCACTTGCTATATAGTAGGCGTGCAACATTCATTCATTTTTGCACAATTCGAGATGCTTTCGTGATTAAATTTCAAGAATTTGTTTATTTATTTCAATAGGTAATTAGATATAATTAAAAATTAACTTTCAACAATTAATTTTGTGTGTTTAAAATTAGAGCTAGTAGTTAATTAAAATTAATAAGTATAATCAATATTCGAGTAAACGATTATCTACGTATAACGTTTTAATTTGTTACTGTCCATTAACTTGTGGAATAAAATTAAATAGAAATCAAAAGTAATGAAATAGTGATTGATGTGAGAATATGTGGTGGAAAAGTAATCAAATTTTTTTTATTTGTGTGTAATATTATTTTTTTATTTTTATTTTTATTTTTATTTTTTGGTACTCAGGTATCCCAACTTAACCAGACTAATTTCCTGGACCGCCACCACCACCCCTCAGTAACTGGCTAAAGTAAACCGCGAGTTATGCCCAAGTTGGCTAGGGTTCGAGCACCCCTTATACTCCTGGTTTTAAGGGAGCCTTCCTCAATGGTTATTACATCACCAAACTGATCTACTTGCTATATAGTAGGCGTGCAACATTCATTCATTTTTGCACAATTCGAGATGCTTTCGTGATTAAATTTCAAGAATTTGTTTATTTATTTCAATAGGTAATTAGATATAATTAAAAATTAACTTTCAACAAATAATTTTGTGTGTTTAAAATTAGAGCTAGCAGTTAATTAAAATTAATAAGTATAATCAATATTCGAGTAAACGATTATCTACGTATAACGTTTTAATTTGTTACTGTCCATTAACTTGTGGAATAAAATCAACAATAGAAATCAAAAGTAATGAAATAGTGATTGATGTGAGAATATGTGGTGGAAAAGTAATTAAAAGTTTTTTATTTGTGTGTAATATTATTTTATTTGAAGAATGTGTGGTTGAAATGAAGAATGAGAATGAGAATTGGAAATTAATGGATGTCAAACGGGGTGAAATAAAGTTCAAGAAGAAGAGATAGTGAGGAGGTTGAATTGCACTAAGAAACGAATGTGAACTTTCTTTTATAAGAAGCGGGTAATGTTAGTTAACATTTACATGGGGATAAGGTCATATGCTGGACTCAAGAGATAATATCGTTGCTTGAATTTAAGTAATATTTAGCCCCTGTTTGTCTACCATTTTTACAAACATTGTTTTCTACAGTAAACAATATCAACCACACATTCATCCAATAAAATATTCAACACACAAACCAATAAAGTTACTTTAAATTTCAACCACACATTCTCTAAAAAATACTATTTCTTACATCATTCNTAGCCCCTGTTTGTCTACCATTTTTACAAACATTGTTTTCTACAGTAAACAATATCAACCACACATTCAACCAATAAAATATTCAACACACAAACCAATAAAGTTACTTTAAATTTCAACCACACATTCTCTAAAAAATACTATTTCTTACATCATTCTTCACCCATTAATGGGTGACAAACACACCCTTAGAGAATTTTCCAATTTAATTCAAAGCTAATTTGATAATTTTCAAATTTACAAACGTCAATTTAGATTTCTCATGCACATAAAACTTAGGGTCCATTTGATACTTATTTTCAAGGAACCATTTTCTATTTTCTCGCTTTAATGGTGCTTGATGAACCAAATTTTGCATGAAATTTTTTTTT
>CAIGRO010145514.1:0-17299 GCA_903798355.1 Fraxinus baroniana | reverse complement strand
ACTTTTCACTTACGTGGCATGCTACATAATGCCTCTTTCTAGAGACTCAAAAATGAGGAGTAACACTTTCAATAGCTGTAAAAAAAAGATCATTTGTGTTTCATAGGCTATAAAAATGTACTTTCAACATATTTTGCTTCCAGTAAAAGTTTTGCTGAGACTCTTCAAAGAGTTGGAGTTCAAGTTGAATCAGTTTTATACGAAGGCAAAACCCATACAATTGTTCCTTCGAGTACTTGTTTGTTCTATATACTTGTGTTCTTCCCTTTGTTTCTTTCTCATTTTGCTTGTAAGAAAGACAAAGTATAGGATCGATCTGAGGTACTTTAATCTATGGAAATCTTTTCCACTTCTCATGACCAAAGTATTGATTCTTGTTTAGAATTTACGATGTAAGGTAAACAATGTTTATTATGGATATCTCATATTCCATTTCAAAAGTAGGTCTATACATTTTCCATCTTGTGATACACTAACATTACATTAAGAAAATACACAACCCGTGCATTGCACCGACATGTGACTAGTATATCACAAAATAGAAAAAGTAAAGGATGAAAATCAAGATAATAGGTTGAGCCCATCCCTTAGGTGGATTCTTGAAGAGGTAATTAGCACAAAACGTCCCTACATTTCATCTTTTGAAACTTTCATCCTTGTTTTCACCTTTCCTTGCCAAAAAGTCCTTATATCCATTTACCGTTAGTATCTCCATTAACTAAACAAAAGACGCCAATTTTTTTAAAAGGTAGGGTAATATAGTCTTCCAAAAATTTCCCCTCCTTCCTGAAGTAAACCTACGTAGCAACGAAGGTTATGGAACACACAGGATATTGAAATCCGACCCAAGAAAGTCCAAACAAACAAAATTTATGAATTTGACTCGAAAAACAATGAATTAAACAACCAACATAATCAATATGATATGCTGGTATTTTAATTACACGATTTAAGAAATCTAACCCAAAATTAAAGTTCGACCCGAAAATATTCAACCAAGAAACCAAAGCAATTATGAAAACCTTGACCCCGTGATTACCACGATAAACGAATCTCACTTGATTAGTTGAACACCACAAAGATTATTCATCTTTGATAAGTTCGATAAATTTGTCCATGAAGAACAAANCCAAAGCAATTATGAAAACCTTGACCCCGTGATTACCACGATAAACGAATCTCACTTGATTAGTTGAACACCACAAAGATTATTCATCTTTGATAAATTCGATAAATTTGTCCATGAAGAACAAAGAAGAAAGCAAAATGCCTCTCAATTTAATTTTATAATATCTTTCTTAGTTTACAATGAAAGAAATAACGCATATTAATACTAAAACCCTAAGAACTAGTTTACTATGGAAATAACTCTAAACGATTACGATGATATAATAAAACCCTAATTAAAATGAAATTAACTTGAAAAGATTACAAAAGATATGTTATAGATAGAATCCTAACTGAATAAGGAAACTCGTGAAATTTTAAAAATTCTGTCATGAATTATTTCTATGTGGTTTCTCCTTCCAACATACTTCAATTCTTGAATAATCGGAACCCCCCTTGGATCACATCAGACCCTCTCTCTTCAAGAAGATTCGCCCTCGAATCTTGACATTGGAATTGAATCTGTTTTTTCTTCTGGAACATTCTTCAACTCTCTTTTTTTCACTCAATGCTTTCGTACAAGTACTTCAAAGAACAAATTTGAACTCAAGCATGAGTTATTATCGTAGAATTCAAATCAAGTGAGATTTTGTAATTTGGAAGACTCGAGAAGAAAAGAATTGAATCGGATAATCGAATGTAATTTTTGAATTCAAGAAAGTGGTTCTTGAATTTGAATCGGACCCGACAAAAAATAGAATTTGACTCAAGATTGGATTGTATAATGCCGGTAATTTTTCGAGATAGTTTATTTTTTATTTTTATTTTCGAACCCTTTTTTAAAAAAATGATTTTTTTTTGAATTTTTTTTGATCGACTCGGAATTCAACTACGATACCGGTAAAACAAATGGAAGTTTTTTGGACGCAAAATGAGCTCAAAAACACCTTTTTAATTTTGACGGAAGAATTTTGGATCAACGACTCAAATTTACGAAGAACACTAACAATAATGGTTTACTAACTAAGTTCCACCTTACGTATGGAATTATACTAATTAAAGCAACACGTCATCTTTAATTATTTTCTAAGATGGTTAATCATACAATTCGATTTCCAAAGTTGAATTACTGCAGTTGTAATTATTGGAAAGTAATAAACAACATAAATTTTGATGACAAAAAAACCCAACTAGGTAAAAACTCCAGGACTAATCAAGTTACCTCCACTATAGACAATGTGAGTTATAGTTCGTTTCCAACCTAGCAAATTCCACTAGTTCCTACTATTTTAATTCATGTAATCTCCAAGATCTGTTGTTCCTCCAGACTCACGATTTTCTACTGTAGATACCATCTAGCCAACTTTCTAGATCTCTCGATCTAACTCCTATAGCTTCCAAGATCCGCTGGAAATTCCAAACTCACAATCTTCTACATATGTCTCTTTCAAGTGGATACACAGGAATCACCTATTCTTGTTCTTCTTCCTGCGCTTGTAGTCCAACATCTCTCTTTTTGAAGTCTAACTGAGAAAATACATTCCTCAAAATGTTAAGAAAATTAGGTTTTTTGGAATCACGAAGCTTGATGTTTTCCCAAAACTTGGTTGTCGAATCTCAAGAATGATATGGATGAATCACCAAATAATTATGCTATTGGATCTCTCAAAAAATGATGTATGTATGTTATGCAATGAAAGTACAATGAAGAAACCCTCCAAAGTTCGTCCCAAACATATGTATTTATAGTTGGGGCGTTAGGTGTAAAACTTTTCAAAATCGCAAATTAGGTCGGCCGCATAAATATGTCGCTCGAGTGAGGGAGCATGTCGATTGAGCCAAAGGTCTATCGCTCGAGTGACGCCTGGGCGATAAGCGGGCGACAACGGTTCTATTTCTGTCGCTCAAGCAGTGGCTAGGCGTGAAGCTAGCGAAATTCTGGCGCCGCTTTTTCCTTATTTCCAAACTTGAACTCAAACCCTAGGCTACCTAACTCAATTATACAAAATTGCATCCAAGTCCTTGAATTTTTAGAAGTGTTCAAATAAGAACATTTTGTTCACAAACATGCCAATTACAACATTAGACCTAACAAACACGAAGAATGCGGAAATAAACGAAACAAAGACTCAAACAAACAAGAAAACAAAAAAAAAAGATATAACTTGGTTTGTTGAAATTTAGCTGTGATATCAAATGACGTAGTAAAGAAGGTTACGGAACCCACGGGATATTGAAATCTGACCCAAGAAAGTCCAAACGAACAAAGTTTATGGATTTGACTCAAAAAACAATGAACTAAACAACAAACACAATCAATATGATATGTTGACATTTTAATTACACGATTTAAGAAATCTAACCCGAAATTAAAGTTCGACATGAAAATATTGAACCAAGAAACCAAAACAGTTATGAAAATACCTTGAGCCCGTGATTACAACGATAAATGAATCTTACCAGATTAGTTGAACGCCATAAAACTTATTCATCTTTGATAAGTTCGATAAATTTGTCCATGAAGAACAAAGAAAAAAACAAAATGCCTCTCAATTTAATTGCATAATGTTTTTCTTAGTTTACAATGAAAGAAATAACGCATATTTATACTAAAACTCTAAGACCTATTTAACATGGAAATAACTCTTAAAGATTACAATAATATAATAAAATCCTAATTAAAACAAAATTAACTTGAAAAGATTTCAAAAGATATGTTATGGACATAATTCTAATTGAATAAGGAAACTCGAGAAATTTCAAAAATTATGTCCTAGATTATTTCCATGCGGTTTCTCCTTCCAACATACTTCAATTCTTGAATAACTAGCACTCCTCTTGAATCATATCACTTCCGGCCTTCAAAAAAGTTCTTCCACAACTGATAGTAATGTAAATATGAAAATAAATTATAAAATTATTCCATTCAATAAATAAAAAAACAGTGTAAAGAATATTGTATTTCACAACAAAGGTTGCTATAATGGTAGATTATTGACAGGGGCAGACACAGACTTTAAAATTAGGGGGGGCACAATCGACCTTGGAAAGAAGTTGGGAAAAATTTTACAATCGAAAATTTATGTCCAAAAAAATCATACCTTATGTAATTTTGCATTCGAAAATTTACATGGGATATGACTTTTTTAGATGTAAAATTTCAAAAAAAATTGATGTCATATTCCATAAAATGATGAAAATTACATTGAGAAATTTGTATTAGAAAAAATAATAAATGTTAATGAACAATTGATTTTTTTTTTTTAAATGCGAATTAGACGTCTTTTTCTAATACTCACATTTAACGTAATTTTAACTATTTTCGATATCTGTTTGGACTATTCGATACCTATGATGTAGTTCTCAAAATAAACATTGAGATAACATAAACAATTTGTAGATTTGATTAGCGTACGATTGTAGAAGGATTTTTAAAATTAACATGTTATCAAAATTCAAATTTATTGTGATATTGTCCCTATTTGATGGAGATTAAAATCAAATTTTTAGTAAATTTTGATAAAAGTTAAATAGTTATGCATTCCATGAAATATGTTATTAAAATTAATTGTTAAGTTTGATTTAGATTAAAATTTAGATTTCAATCGTTACCGAACATGATTTAAATAAAAAAAATAAAAAAATCAAAAGTTGGGGGGCACGTGCCCCCCCCGGGACCCCTTGGGTCCGCCAGTAATTATTGATATATTTGGAATGGTAGATGAAGATATTGAATATGTGATCGATGTACTGGAGATGTTCATCCCATTTTGTGCTTATTAAGGGTGTAACTAGGGGGTAAATTGAGAAAAAACAATTGCATTTTGATGCAATAAATGGTGAATGGTCCATCAAATTTCAATGTTGACGATGAACTGGACCTATACATTTCATTTTAGCATGAAATTAACCTCGTGATAATCATCCATACACGTTTTATGTGTAACATCCATACATTTCAAAATATTTTGGGAAAAACATCCTTACCTTTCAAACTATTTGGCGAAAAACATCCCTATCTTTGTAACTCATTGTGAAAACGGTCCCTAGCATTTGAGTATGGCATATTAGGTCTTTGTTTTCTTTTGTGTGCAACATGTTATATACAAAAACTTAAAAACGGAGGAACTATGTTGTTCATGGAATATGATATATGCCTATAAAACAACAATAAATACGATGAAAACTCATCAAAAACCATAAATCTCTCAAAACAACAAAGTATGAAAAGGAAAACCAAAATACCCGACCCCCCAAAAAAAAAAAAAAATTTACCTTCGCTCGCATTAATACCATTCATTGTGTTCTTCCACTGTACGACGAGGAGAGGAGAAGGGAGGAATGCACAAAGAAATGGAAAATTTGAAGAGGAAATAGCGAGGTAACTACCTGCTTAAGAGAAGAGAATATAAAAGAAAGAGAATCTTTTTTGGGAAGACTATATTGCCCTTCCTTTTAAAAAAGGCAATTGACCTTTTTTATTGAATTAACGGGGATACTGACAGTTAGTGGATGGAATGACGTTTTTGATAAGCAAATGTGAAAATAAGGGTGAAAATATCAAAAAAAATAAAAGGTAGAGACGTTTTGCACAATAATACTGAAAGGTAAGGACGTTTTTGTGCTAATTACCCATTCTTGAAGCAATGCAATAGATTGGTTTTGATTTCCCCCAATTTCTTCATACCTTTGCTTAGATTTTCTTCCCCTTTTGTTCCCTCTTTTTCTCCTCTCCTTTGGTATTGAATGGGTGTGTAGAGAATGGGAGTAAAAGCCAATTTTTTAATCTTTAAAAAAAACCCAACAGCAGACTCAGAAATTTCGCAAAAGAGTCCCCAAATTTCGATAAAGAAGAAAACAGGTTTGAGAAGTTATCCCTTTTTAAAATTGGCGTGTGCGTACCACACAGCTCAAAGGCCAAATGCCTTTGGGTTGAAATAGTTGTGCACGCTGGCGTGAGTTGCGTGCTCGTGGCTCAATCATTCTCCTGATTTTATATTCTTGTAATTTCCCACCAGGTCCTTCAACTTTGATTTTGCACATTTTGATCTCCAAATTTTGACTTTTATTTCAATTATGCCTTTGATAAATTGAATCCAAGGTCCATCAACTTTTGACATTTGAGCACTTTGGTCTCTAACTTCACATTTTGTACGATTTTGGTCCATTTTCACTTCATTTTACCTTATTCTCTTTTCTTTTGGGGTTTTAACCTATAAAATCAATAATTACATAATTGTGAGTAAAAATTCGCTCCTTTAATCAAATAATAAGCTTATTTAGGTGTCAAATAAGTGTATAAAAACATACTTATCAAACACAATGGCCCCTTAAAAACATACTTAAAATAATGATCAACAAATTCAAACTCACAAACAATGACATTTTGTTGACCTTAAAATAATGATCAACAAATTCATCCCACCTAGAGGGGGTATTCTCCTCCTAAATGAGTAAGAAGATGTTAGGTTTTAGTTGATTTTGTAATCGGCAAATTCTATGAACAAAAGGATTTAAATTGATAGAGTGTAAAAGTTCAAGGAGTAATGTGAAATTTGTTTAAAAGTTAGTTAAATAGGTCTAGGGTTTCGAGTTTGGAACAACGAGGAAAATGGCGTAGATTTTCGCTAGACTGTCGTCAAGGGTTGATTCCAGTTACAAAAAAGAAAAGGCATCACTAGACGTCGTCCCTCCTTCGCTCGAACGACAGCCCATCACTCAACTGTCGCTAAGCTCTCGCTCGAGCGACAGGGTTATACAATATTTTCTACCCTACCTATAAATATTCTAAAGCCACATAACGAGATTTGTCAACATTAAACATTGACCAAACATTGTCCTTTCATATTCTTTTCGTCTTTGAAGCTCTCAACCTTCGTATTTCTTTGATATACTGTTCTTGGTGGCGAAAAATATCAGATTCCTAATCCAAACATCAAATCACTTCTTCCCACATATCTACCAGAGTTGTTGAAGATCGATGAAAGTAACTAGAGTCCAGTTGGTGAAGAACGGGCTATGCTTCAGGTTCCAAAGGAGATAAACAATTCCATAAAGCTTGGAGTTGCTGCAGGAGGGCAAATTTTAGGAGAGTTTTGGAAATTGCAGCTCGAATTGTTGCAGGAGCACAGAATTCAGGAGAGCTATCGAAATTGCAGTCAGGAGATCATACAATACATGTCGTCGTCTAGTCTAATGGATTGTAAGTCACGAATAATTTATAGTGGATTGTTGACTGGCAAAGTGCCCGTAGTTTTTACCTAACTGGGATTTTTCCATGATCATTCTTGTATTTTTACTACTTTACTTAATGGTTATATAAACTGCGGTATTCAAATATAGGATTAAATTGACTTGATTGACTAACCATCTAGAGATAATTAATTGGTGACATGTTGCTAATTAATTAATAATTTTAATTTCGCATAAAATAACTATTCACCCCCTGTAGGTATTGTTAGGGTCGAACTGCATAAATTTCAGAAGAAAAATGGTTTTTTAGGGAAAAGATACTCAGATTTGCATACCTTCTTTGTTCTTATTATGTCTATTTATAGATTACTAAAGATGCCCCAAGGCTAAATAAGTCATTTTTAGGTAACACATTGCAATTATTGAATAGTTGACTTCTAACCGAATCTACTATCATTTCACATTTTGTTCACTATCCTACGCTTGCATTCATTGACTATGAAGTCATGATTTACACTTTTATACACGTGCCTTGATAATTATTTTTTCCGATGTAGCATGGCTAATGGATCCAACAAGTATATTGACTCGCTTGTTGATAAGTGTATTTTTGTACACTTATTTTATACTTAAATATGCTTATTATTAATGAAAATGAGCGAATTTCTATTCAAAATTAAGTAATTTTTGCTTTTGTAGGTAAAAATCACTCAAAGAAAAGAAAACAATACAAAAGGAGGAAAGATGGACTAAAAGTGTGCAAAATTGTGAATATGGGGACCAAAGTGAGCAAAGCAAAAAGTCAAAGGATTTTGGATGCAATTTATGAAGGGCATAATTGATATACAAAATTTGAGGACCAAATTGTACAAAATCAAAGTTGAAGGACTTGAAGTGCAATTACCTAGGGACTTTGCTGCAAAATTAAAACCAACAAATGGTTTTTGGATAGATACATGGGCGCCTAGGCACCATTTTTTTCTTTTTTTTCTTTTTCAATTTCTTGGTATTTTGGGAGCAAATTAAAGAGCACAATGAAAATACATCTAAGGAGTTGGAGAAATTTTGGAGAAATCAAGAGCTTGCCATTATCTTCAAAATCAAGCCAAACAAGGGTTTTTATCTATAATCTTGTTATTTCTTCAATTAATAATATATTTTATGAATATTCTCATTTGTTATCACATAATATTTTACCCGATTAACTAACAGTTAGGATTTGTGGTATTAGTTTAACTTAGTTTTTAATTAATTTTAATATTTACGCTTTAATATCATGTTATTTATTTTCATGTGTTTCTATTATTATATTTCATGCATTTTCATCTATGTGGTTAATAGATGATTGTATTTAGTGATTTGTACATCGTTTGAAAGAAATTTGTACATTTTAGACCAAATAGTAGAAACCCTATATTTGTTTAGTGGATAGAGATATACCATTAACCCAAGGTGACCCATTGAGCTATTTTCACAAATATTTAATGCGGTTGTTTGGTTTTAATCGACATTGAGATATAGTAGATTAATTAACTAATTAGGGTTAATTTCGCTCGAGATGGGTAATTAACTAAATTTGAAAAATCAGGTCTAACATCGTAAATAAGTAATTTATTAATTGGCTTGTGGAGAAATTAATTAGACGACGGTTAAGCGAAACCATAAATCACAACTACGTTTTTCCTCCGAAATTTTAAAATATTTATGTTTTTCTTGTTTTGTAGATTTTTAGTTTATTTATCTCTTTTCAAATCTTATCTCTAATTGTGTGTTTCTTTTAATTTTTATAATTAAATTGATTAAAGTCATATAATCTAAAGTATACATTCCTCGAAGGATTGACAATCCGAATTCAAAAGACCCACTTTATTACTTGAACGTGACCCGTGTACTTGCGGTATATTATTTTAGTGAACACTCGTTCATCATGGCCTCGTGCTGTGAATGCTTACTTAGTTCGTCCTTAGAAGAATGTTCGCTAGAGGGTATAGGTTGTCGCTAACATTTGGTGAATTTTAATTAACAATATTTACGAAACTGATAAATGTTGGTTGGTTTTAACATTTTGAAAAAGACTGACTAGTCTATAAATTTTCATTGATAATTATTGGAACTGAAAATTTTAAACATTTTCAAGGATTAATCTACTTTGTAGAAGAAAACGTATGGAAGCAATGCCAGAAAGGTATGTGACGGGAGATAATTGGATGGAAGAGAAGATTGTGTTTTAAACTGTCCAATGATAAAATATCACGTGATATTATATAAATATTTATGTCAAGTATGATGTACATGTAACATCCTATTTTCAATTAGGGTCCGTTTGATTGAAAGGTGGAAAATTGGTGGAAATAAAATATTTTACAGGGAAAAGATACGTTTTATTGAGAATTGTAATTAAATGTATTTGATTAGTATAATTTTCCACCCGAAATTTTTTTAAAAGTTTGAATCTTTTTGTTCACGTTTGGCTTTATTTTACTTGAGAATT
The DNA here is from genome assembly GCA_903798355.1 of Fraxinus baroniana. Classification (NCBI taxonomy): domain Eukaryota; kingdom Viridiplantae; phylum Streptophyta; class Magnoliopsida; order Lamiales; family Oleaceae; genus Fraxinus; species Fraxinus baroniana. The sequence continues at coordinate 7,509 of CAIGRO010145514.1, read as the reverse complement.
GTCCAATAAAATGATTTTTTTTTTTTTACAATTGGTTATAACATTTGTTAACATTGCCAAAAAGTAATAAATAAATAAAAAACTTGCTCAAAAACTATTTATTTCATCAAAATTTAGTGTTTGTTTGACTTCGTTTTACATGAAAATTATCTTTTGTTTGACTTCGTTTTACATGAAAATTGTCCATTAAAGTGATTTTTTTTTTTTTTTTCAATTGGTTATAAAATTTATTAACATTGTCAAAAAACTAAAAAAAAAATGGCTGAACCTAGATAAGGTTTTCCCTCCATAATTTCAAGGAAAAAGGTGGGGAGAGGGAAAAAAAATTATAGGAAAAATTTTATCATCAAACACCACTTTTGCATGGAAAATGGACAATAAATTTTGCAAATCAAATGGACCCTTGAGGAAAAATTCATAACTAAGAGATTAAATATAACTCATTTCAAAACTAAGGGCACATTTGGGAGAAATTATTTCAACAAGAAAATAGATTTATTGACCCTTTTTTCCAAAATTGTGGGGCCCACTATATTGTGGCCACAACACTGTAACAACAGTACAAATTTTGCTTGAAATCGACAACAAACAGGCGCTTAGATAAAAGCTTTAAAATTTCAAAAATCATATATTTTTGAAATTTTATTTCTAAAATAATTAATTTAAAATATATTTTATAAATTAAGTATAAAGTCACAATTCTATATAATTTGATAACAAATTATCAAATTAATTGGTTACAAATAATTCTTGATCACAATTAAAAAATTTATAGGTCACAAATTATTTCACGATCACAAACTAATCAAATTAATAGGTTACAATGTTACATATTATTCCTTTATTACAAATTACACATTTTATAAGTCCCAACTTATTTCATGATCACAAAATATCAAATTAATTGACCACAAATTATGTTTAGGTCACAAATTAACAATTTTTTTGGACACATTATTTATTGATGCCGCACCCCACCCTCCAACCACTAGCACCACCACCGCAAACACCACCACCGCACAACCCCAAAACTCCAACTAAGCAGGTTGGAGAAAAAAACCAACCCAAAACATACATATCGTCGCGCACACCACCGCAAACCCATATCATCACACCGCACACAACAGATCGACACATCGCACACAACAGATTGTCTCACCACCACACGTTGGAAGAGAACATTAAATGAGAGATAGGTGTAAAGGCGTCGAAGGAGTCACAGCAAATAGGGTGGTCCAACGCCGACAGCGATTCATGCATGAGTGACATAGTAGAGAGAGACAGGAGAGGACGAGGAAGGATTTGAATGGGTTAGGGTACGAATATATAAATTAATTTATAATATTATTATTAATATTAAAATTTTCAATTATTTAATTTAAAAAAAATTAAATAAAATAAAAATACTTGCAAATCTTAATTTTGAATTGGAAAGTTTGGAACTCTGGTTATATGTAATTTTCAATTTCAATTATCACAGTAATTACGAGATTAAATAAACAAGCAAGCAACTATACATAATTGCCTTCAATCAAGTGAAAAATATGCAATCTACCATCTCGGGTTTTTCTACATGGGCCCTGGCAATGTAGCAGGGCTCTTCCCATTTAAACCATTCGGGACACTAGGGAAGACAACAAAGCCAAGACAGGACGGATTATAAAGTACAACCAGCAAAAAAAAAAATCAAAAAATAAATAAATTATCGAGCTATTAGATGAACTGGTAAATTTAAAAGTAGCTGAAACAATATCGTCCAGTAGCAGGAATACTGAAATGTAAAGACCATGGTAACACAGCTCAAAAACAAATTATAAGAGAAGTAAAGAAACAAGGTCAAAAGAGTACTTCTCATTCATCCTCGAGGATCTCTCTGTGCACGTGCATGCATGAAGTGCTGCAGTACTTATAATTATACCGGTGAAAGGGTACTTTACCAGCCAATGAAACGTGGCAACACGAGCACAAAATATCAGTTCCTCCTGTATTACTTGGAGCATCAATTGATCCAGTGTCTCGAGCTCTGAGTGCTGCTATTCTTTTCTCAGCAGCAACAGCTCTCTTTTCCCTCTCAGCGTCTTGAATTCTTTTCAGTTCTTCCTGGTAAAATGGGGGGAAACGAGGTTGCTCAAGTGTACAAGGAGGATGATTAGACAAATTTAATAGTCTGTAAGACCATCAAAAGGCCTCCACCCAAGGCGATGATATTACAATCAAATAACTTAAATTCATGGTTGCAATAAGTTTTCGTCTCACCACAAGTCAAAAATATGATGCACATAACCACTGAAAAAATAGTAAGTGTATGCAATGAAACCTCTTTAGAGATTATTGCAGGACGACTAGATTGAGAATGCCCTTTATGAGATGAAATTGGAGTGGCTCCACGACTTTCTGACACAACTGAAGTATTCTGGGATTCAGCAGCTTCAGCCTGTCACCATCACATGAATGTTAAGAAAGATGAAGCATCAATGTTTCTAAGTTAACAAAATATATCATTTCTATGCATAGATAAATAAATATGGAGTTACAAAAGACGGGTAGTGTTCCTAATGTTTTATTTTAACAAATTTATTGTGATTCTCTTAGCATCTCAGTTGAACCATTAATTTGTTGACCTAACACGTAAAAAAAAAAGGGGGACACAATTTCACCCTAAAAAGTGGATGCAACACAAAGCAAAATATTGGAGAGAACTGAATTTAAATAAGTGCGTCTGTTGTCTAATAACTCAAGCTTTAAGATGAGATAGTATCCCTCGGTGACAAAGTTAAATCATATTAATTTTAGCATAACAATTTTATTTGTTAAACATACAGAAACGACAGAGTGACTTTAAATGATGGCTATTATTCCATAAAAAGTAAAAACTATAATTGAATTTCTTTCATTTTTAATAATTCACCTAGCCCCTCTCCCCAACCAATTCTCCCAATGCGATGCATGCAAAAATTACAATTGTAATAATAAAAAAAAAAAGTAACTTTTATCTCAAATGAACGGCCTTGAGGCTTTATGCAACTAAACAGTTAAGAAAATTTCAGTTATAACCCTGCTGAATATCTGAAAGAATCTGAATAGATATTCAGAAATTGAAATATATACCTGAGCTTTCTTTTCTTTTGCTCTACGTAATTTTTTCCTTTCTTTTGCTTTAGCTTTCCTCTTCGCATCCTTCTCAGCCTGGCCAAAAGAAAAAAAAGAGCGCTTAAACAGAAAACTAGCGAAAAATATGTGGGACTAAATAATAAGCCAACATATTTGCCAAATGCCTCGAAGTGACAACCCTCTTGTTGCATCATGTTACCCATCCATGGAATGTCTACAGTAAAACTACTACTTTGAGTGCTATTTTGGATTCAGGATTCACATATCAGAGAAACAGAATTTTCCAGAAGTAAATTTCACGCTGCATACGTAAATCCTTCACTTCTTCATGAAAGAATACGACATTTTTGTCTTAACAACTTAGCCTTTTGAAAAAAAAAAGAAAAAAAAAAGGGAAGAACTATTGGGGAACACACATGAAAGCATTTGAAACAGAGGTAATGCAACACGTGTTTTGATGGTTGAGAAATCCAATAGGTAAGCATGTAAATAAAACTTTGAATGGTGAACATTACATGAGGCAACTTTTGGCTTTCTGCAAAAAAAAAAACAAGTCTACCCAAGGGTGCAAATCAACAACAGCAAGAATTTATAATTGATATTTTAAATTTTGATCATCTTGCTTGTTTAAATAAATTTGGTGGCACTTTTGAATAGGAATCCAGTTACAATGTAATTCAAGATTCCAATATGATGGGCATTTTAAGAACCCAGGTGGAGGGTGGCATTTTCCTAACTAAACTTCTAAGTATTTAAGAAAAAGAAGAAAATCAATTAATTTATTTCTTGCGAACCGGGATTAGAAGGAGAAAAAAGGAAGATGATTACTGGAGGAATATCTGTTTAACATATCATTAATTTCGAAATTGGGGACAAAATAGATTAAAAGAAACGGCATACATATCACCAAGGATTATAATATCTAAATATTTCACTGCTGGTGCTGAGACATTCCCTAATGCATTAGGATCACAGCTTATTATTGGAATCCATCTCTAAAACATCAATTGACAGCAGGAAGATAAACATTCAGACTATTACCAGCATAATCAGCTTTCAAGTTAGGATGTTGAAAGCTACTGTCTAACAGAATGTCTGAGGAAGAAGGCAAAATATTACAGAATTTGGTGTTTAATGCAATATCATAATATTTGAAGCAACACCAGTACCTGTTTTGCAGCTTGGGATTCTTCCATCTCTTTCGTCAGTTCACCAGGGACCTTAGAAGCTTGCCAATCCCACTTATCAAGGTTAGATGCCATGAAACGTCTAAAAGTATTCCTTACTTCCTTCTCACTGGCAAGCATATATGGAGTTCTCCCCCTCTCATCTTTAATACAAGGATCCAGACCCTGTTCCAGGAGATCTAGAACTTTTTGAGGATTCCCAGACATTGCTGCTTCATGTAAAGCTGTAGATATTCCACCAATAAGATCACCATCCATTTCTTCCTCACTTGATACAGACAAATTATCTATCTTTTCAACACTGGAACAAGCTTCAATAGTTTCTCTAGTCTCCAACCTTTCCCTCAACTCCGTTCCGCTGGAGTCAGGGTACCTACTGCTCACATCGGTTGCACCTGAGAATACATCCTCTTGTGCATTAATTGTTGTCTCCTCACTAATCTCAGGGGAAATTTGTGTCAACAAACTGTATACCCGTCTCGCTTCTCTAAATGTAGGTCTCCTAATGGTCAATGGAATATTTCGAATTGCCCGACGCTGACAGATAAAATAAGGTTTCTCTCCTTCAAAGAAAAGTTGACGATTATTTGAAGGAGCATGTAAGAAAATGCAAGATGAAACCGAAAAATGAGGCTTCCACGCAGTAAGCAGTTCTTGAATATCCTGATAATTGGGAAGATAGGAATTAGTCCAGTATCCAAAAGTACATAAATACAATAGAAAAGCTTAGCATTCATGTTGAACCACTTCGTCTACAAGCTTAAACAATTAGGAAGACAATAAATTATATTATAAAATTGTCTTCAACATGTCCTCCACATGCAAAATAATCAAAGGCTAATTTTCATATGCAAGTGATGACAAGAATTCACTTAGGTACTTTGTATTCTCTAGACCATGTGGAACTACCATATCTAAAAGCTTAAGTTGTTAGAAAGATAATAAATGAATTTATTTAATTGTGTGTTCAACAATTCCTTGTTCAAAATCATGAAAGAATCCTTTCATATGAGTGTGGATTACGCTTCGCTGAAATTTTGTTGAGTACACATTATGGATCTGGACTTTTTTTTTTTTTTTTTGAATCTTTTTTTTTTTTTTTTTTGAATCTTGAACTCAGATCCCATAAATGCTAGGCATGGCGTACAGAACTGTCAACCAGCACAAGAGTTTGGACTTTAGGTGTTAGACACAAACATGACATAATCCAACAAGCACTATATGAGAAGTTGAGAACTTGCGAAGTCATGAACAATGGAGAGACAGCTAAATAGGAGTTAGGTTGAGAGTTTTAATAATTATGATCTGATCTTTTAGCTAGAGAACGTCTACATTCAATTAACAGGAAAATATTGCCAGCAAAAATACTAAAAATATCTATTAGTTTACGAGTCAACAATACTTATCAAAAAGTTTACGAGTCAACAATAGTACCTTTTTAAGAGCGAGTTCATTGTATCTACGAAGCGATGCCCCAGCAGAATGAATACCCCGAGCACTTGCGTCTTTTGATGACTGTTTTTTACCAGCTTTGGCCCGCACAACATATCTACAAGAAAAAACGCAACATGTAAACCTTTGTTCTCCAGACAACCCTCAAACTAAAGATCAAAAGAAAATGCAGATTACACAGCCAAAAAAGGAGAGTTCCTGATTATCATGTCCAAAAGTGCATAATGATGTAGACATAAACCTTTCCACAGAACAAGCGATAGACTGCTGAAGGTCAACCAGGTTGGGCTGCCTAAAATTTTCAATCAAAGCATGGTATGAAAAGGCGTCCGTGAGGCGCGCCTCACCATGAGGCGTATATTTACTGCCTCGAGGCGGTTCTGCTGAGGCCAAACGTGTGAGGCCAGCGCCTCTATAACTGAGGCGCACGCCTCAAGGCATGCGCCTCACGGTGCATGAGGCGTGCGCCTCACTTAATATTTTTTTTTGTTTTCAAAATTATTAGTAAATAACTAACTTGCCATTTCTTAAAAAAAGGGCCCATTAAAAAGGATTTTGTGGGCCCAACTGTTACTATAACCTAAAACCGTATGCAGACAGAAAATGAAGAGAACTGAAAAGTCAGAATTTCGTCTTCTTCAGCTTCCATTCTTTTGGCCGGCTTCTTCATCAGGTATTGTCCTTCTCCTTCTCCTTCTCCTACTTCTTCTTTATCAGGTATTCTTCTTCTTCTTCTTCTCCTCCTCCTCCTCCTTACAGACTGCTTGCTACTGTCTTTTTTCCTGCATATATATATCCTCTCTTGTCTATCTATTAGATTAGCATCACCATGAACATACAAATATATTACAAGTTGTAGAAGGGCAAAAACTATAGAAGGGCAGAAATTATAGATTACTGCAAAAAGAGCATCAATTGTAGAAAGATATTTTTAGAGTATTGTTAATTAAAACCACATTCCTAGATTGCTTATTTTGTGAATAAAAGAATGGTTTATCAGCGATCTAATAGACTTCAAAGGAAATTGAATATTTGACGAGGAGTGTTTGGAATAACATAGCCCAAAGCCCAAAAGAGTCATCATGCACATACACTATTTTTGTTAGTTTTTTCATTTTCCTTTTCGTGACAAGACTTGAGACAAACACTAGATTATAACACAGATACATCACAGGTTTTCATGCCAGTCCATCTTATCCAGTAGCTAAAAGAAACTCACTTAAGAGAATGATCTACAATTTACAACTGCGGTTGGAAACATAATTACGTAGTGATCACTCCCCTATCCCTTTGATAGACAATCTTATCCACCTCATTTAACTTAGCTTTTCCTCTGTCTTTTTTCCTGTTTTGTTGCAAATTTTATGTAGTCAGTGACCAATAAAAATTAGATCCGTAGCATTTAGCACACAGGTTTCAGTTTCAGTAATCATCCCATTACTTAGTTTTTTTTCTTGTATTGTAGGATGGAAAAGAACCATCGAACGGATCCAACTTGGAAATATGGAAAAGAAATTGAAAAAACAGAAGGTGATAAAAAGTCATACGTCTACATCGAGTGTATGTTTTGCAAGAAAACCATTACCGGAGGGGTAAAGCGGATGAAGGAACACTTAGCATGTACTCACAAGAATGTAGCCCCATGTCCTAGAGTTCCTACGGATGTTAAACAAGATATTGCGGAGTATATGAATGCTGAAAACATGAAAAGACAACTATCACAACAACAATTTGAACATATGGTCGAGCTTGGTTCTTA
>CAIGRO010145511.1:0-13073 GCA_903798355.1 Fraxinus baroniana | reverse complement strand
AACGTGTAAAATCCACTCTTATCACTTTCTATACTATTTAATAGAGTCAATCTTGCCTAAATTAGGCTCAAAGTTGGTCTATACATTTGTAATCCACTATGTGAGGAAAATTTATGGGAAGGAGTTACAAGTAAAATGATTGAACAATTGGAAAAAGACCACGTCGCAATATAGTTTGGCCTGGAATTGGTTGGATAGAAAATGAATGGGAAGGCGTTACAAGTAAAATGATTGAACAATTGGACTGGAATTGGTTGGATAGAAAATATATGGGAAGGAGTTACAAGTAAAATGATTGAACAATTGGAAAAGACCACGACGCAAGATAGAAAATTTATGGGAAGGAGTTACAAGTAAAATGATTGAACAATTGGAAAAAGACCATGACGCAATATAGTTTCGACTGGAATTGGTTGGATAGAAAATGAATGGGATTAACATAGTTCGGACTAAACTGGATTAAGACCATTACTCAATTCAATAGTGGAAATTAAAACCGCATACACTTTTTATATAACATATTCATATTTTACCTCAAATGTTTTTTTATTCCATTAATACTGAATTATAAAAGTAAAAAATGGTAATTTATAAATCACATCTCTTTATAGTTTATACCATAAAAAAAGAAGCATATTTGTCTTATCCCACAACTCAGCAATTAATTACCGTTCCGTGGCATAATATCCCACTCAAAATGGTATTTCAATATTTCCTCATATGTATCTTCTTCAATATACATGCTAATTTACATAGATTCAAGTCTCCAGTGCTAAATTCTTTTACAATTGATGCACATACTATTAAGCCCCTGTTTGGAGCTCATCCTTCACCTCCTAAATAGAAAAAATATGACCGTTTGTACGGCTAGTGGGCCCCACCTTGTGAGAGAGAGGTAAAAAAAAAGGGCTCAAAAAGGTACACTAACGGTCCATTTTTTCATTCTCTTGAGCTGAAAATATGCCCCAAACAGAGGCTAATTTTCATTCATTTTGCAGTATCCATTAGGGTTTGTATCATTTTACAATGGAAGCCATAAATCCTTGATATGGGAATCCCTAATCATTCATCATCTCCATTTGCCACAAAGAATCCATCTACACTAAAGAATGCAAAATCTTTGGAAACATTTATACTAAAAAATGAAAAGATGCAAATTCAAACATGTCGGATGATCCGTTCACTGACCAAAGACATTTCGCCAGTTGCCATAGCCACCATTCATGAAAATTCTGTTATAAGAAACTCTCCTTCATCCCAGACTCCAAGAAGTCTCCCAAACACAAGAACAGTGGAGGAGGCATACATAAACAACCACAATCTATTTTATTTGAAAAATTCCCCATTTTTATGGATCATTACTGAAATCCAAATCATCACTCCATAGTTAGTGAACCAAATATTTTACCAATAGTGTTGACTAGATTGAAACATTTCTCAAGTTCGATTTAGATAATTTATAGAGCAACATAAATTATCTTATGTGTCTGATCGTGGTTGATTGTACATGTAACATTACAAAGTCAAAATTATGTTACGTTGTAATGCCCTGAAAATTTTAGAATAAAATTTTATTTGTTTTATATGCTATATTTTAATATTTGGAAAATAAGAATGAGAACTAAAATGAAATATGTTTTAAATTGCTTTCTTATTTGAGCCAAATAATCATGTATCGATAGAGTGAGAAATGTTGATTTTGATAATAATCATTTTGTGATTTAGATAGAGTTTGATTTATGGCTATTCATAGATCGGCTTGGCTCGGTTCCAAAATCTTCGAGTATTTAATAAATGGAACCGTTAGGGTTCGGTTCGGTTCCGTACCATAATTAAAATATTTAACATTTACAGCAACACTACATAAATATAACTAATGACATTTCATTCGTAACTTGTACAAATTAACGTAGCCTAATTCAAAAACATATAAATAAATAACCGTCTAATAAGATTAATTCACTGCATGCAAATACAAAAAAAGTAGATATTAATATTACAGTAACACTACATAAAGTATATTCATTTTACAAATTAACGTAGCCTAATTCAAAAACATATAAATAACTAGCTGTCGAATAACATTAATTCAATGCATACAAATACCAAAAAGTAGATATTAATATTAAAATGTTGTTGATTCATATCAATAATTCATTTGGGCTAATGGGCTTTAAAATTAAAATTATGAAATGATCTGATTTATTTAATTAATTTGTTAATTTATTTAGAAAAATTAAAATAATTTAACTACTTCAATAAAAAAATAAAAAAATTATTTAGTTTCGGTTCTTATTCGGTTCTTGGTCTAGACCCGAGACCCGACCCAAACCCATCGGTTCTCGATTCGGGTACCCGTTCGGATATTTACCTTATGAAGAATCGCTCGGTTCGGTTCGGGCAATTCGAGACTTTTGGACACCCCTAATTTGACTGCAATCTTAATTTGATAAAGTTTGAAAGTAATCATAATTTCGGTTCGGTTCGGTCAATTCGAGACTTTTGGACACCCCTAATTTGACTGCAATCTTAATTTGATAAAGTTTGAAAGTAATCATAATTCTATTATTTGCAATCAATTCTTATCAAAATTCCTTATATACATTGTTTTAAATTATAGTTGCATACAAACTCAATTGCGAATTTTAACTATAAATAATGTAGAAATTCTCATTATTTCACCACAAATAATAAAGAAAGCACGGTAGAGAGAGAAGGAGAAAAAAGTATAGAAAAATAGAAGATCGCTTATCTGCAAGATTTTATTCTTTCCAGTTATATTTTTTTATTTGAGAATATTATTTCATCGTTCCGCATTTGATACAAAGAAAATTGAATTTTTGGTAACACCTCAAGATTTCTGAAATTTTAGGGTGTTACACATGTCGTGACTCAAATTCCATGATTTAGAAGATTGATTCATAGAGGAAGCCTAGGTAATATTGGTTTGGAAGTACAGTTTGATAAGAGATCAAATTTTATCATGAACTGGAAGTTCAATTGTGAAAATGACTTTGGAATGAGTGGAAAGTATTTTTTTGAAAATATTGGAGTTAAGAAAATGCGGCGCGGCGCTGAGACGTGGGCGGCACAGAGGAGAAGTAAGCTTAGGGCGCCCAAGTATGGGCGTTGGGGTACCGGGATGGCACCGAGGCGCTAGGTGGGTGGTACTGCGACACCATCGATCAGGAAATGTTTTATTCCTATTTGTTTCTAACATGATCTTTGCGCTCTACTTCATCTATAACTCCATGATTGGACTCCTATATATACTCCACAAGGTGTAGGCTCTTCATAGACTCAACTGCAATAATATCATTGTTGTATACATTAAAAACTCGAGAGCAATGTTTAGATTTAGATTGTGAGTATCAAATTTTGTAAAACAATTTTAGTTTCTTTGTATTTTGAAATTTTCCCTTATTCCACATAAATCTTGTATTGTTGTGCGATCCATTATTTTCATATTGCTCTTATTTTCTCATCTTTATTATTTGACCCGGTTCTCAATAAACTGGTTTCAGAGACAATGTTTTTTGGCGATTTTTTGGGAGGTCTAAATTGGTTATTAAAGGGAGGTTCTAACAAGGTCGATTTTTTTAGGGATAACCACTATGAAACTTGAGATTTCGCTTTTGGATCGCAGTTCTTACTCAATTTGACTTGGATAATACTCTATTGGGAGTTGATAGAATGCCCGTAACATTGACTGCAGAAGAGAAGCAACGTAAGGATCAGAAAACCCAATTATAGATACATCTTCATTTTTCTAATCAAATTCTCCAGGACATGGTAAAGGAGAAAAGTGTAGCTGGATTGTGTTTGAAATTGGAGTAGCTTTATATGACGAAGAGCTTGACCAGCAAGTTATATTTGAAACAACGTTTGTATTCTCATCACTTGATAGAATGTGCATCTTTGGAAGATCATATATTGGTGTTCAAGGAAATCATCGCTCATTTAAAGACCATGGAGATCAAGTACGTAAAGAGAATTTTAGGGTTGATATTGTTATGTTTGTTGTCGCCTTCATATGTGACTTTTAGAGATAATATTATTTCGTGATACTATTTTTATTGACGAGGTATATGATGTGCTTTATTATAAAGAGAATATGAAGTATCTGGTCGTCGAATATGAGGTCGAGACTGAGTTTGTTGTTATTCGTGAAAGGAAGAAATGTGGTCATGGAAGGGAAAAGAGGCACATGAAGAATGATTGCTATGAGTGGTAGAATAGGAATATGTTTGCTACTACAGATCAAAAAGGACAATCACAAAATCCTGGTGATGCAAGTCTTGTAGAAGAAGACTGGAGTGATGAAGATCTTTTGGTGATTTCTGATGGTAACTTCAAATCGACAAGGATTGAATTCTTGATATGGCTTGCACTTTTAATATGTGTTCTAATCGAGATTGGTTTTCTTCATATGAAAGAGTTACAAGAGGTTTTGTTGTGATGAGAAATTATGAACCTTGTAAAATAGCTAATATTCGTAAGGTTAAAATCAAGATGGTTGATGGGACAGTCAGGACATTTGGATTAGTGAGACATATTCCAGGTTTAAATAGAAATATTATCTCCTTAAGTATTCTTGATCTAAACGGGAATAGGTATACCAGTAGAGATGGAGTTCTAAACACTAGCAAATGTGCTAAATTGTGTTAAAGAGGCATAGAAAGTCTCGATTATATGTTTTGAAAGGTTCTATGGTTATTGTGGAAGAAACTGTAGCTTACGGCTTGATAAGCAATAACTTAGATAGAGTTGGTTGTGATTGGGTTGCTCTTGGTGATTTGAGCAATGATATTGGGAAATCTTCCAATAGCTCAGGTGAACTTGGTTGTGATCTTGTTGATCACGTTGCTCGCGGCAATTCAAGCAGGTTTGACAACTTAGGTGGAGCTGACAGTGAACCAAATGATTCAAATAGTTTTGGTGCATAAGATAGTTTTGCTGGTAACCAAAGCTTTAGTTTTATTCATAGTTATCAAGTATGTCCAGAAAGGGTATGGTGGAAGAGGTAGAGAATGACTTGAAGAGGGAATACTTAATTCCTTGCTATGGAATTTGTGTCAAGGTGGAGTTTGTTATGTTGTGACTCAAATCCCATGTGACTTGGAAGATTGATTCATGAAGGAAGTCTAGATAATGTTGGTTGGATGTCCGGTTTGATAAAGGATTGAAATTCATCATGAATTGAGAGTTTGACTCGAAAATTTGATTTTGGAATGGATGGAAAGTGGGTTTGGAAACATTGGTCCTAATATACTCCACGAGGTGTAGGTTCTTCATAGACTCAACTAATAATAAGATCATTGTTGTATACATTAGAAACTTGATAGAATTGTGTAAACTTAGATTGAGAGTATCAAATCTTGTAAAACAATTTTAGTTTCTTGGTATATTGAAATTCTACTATTCTTCCACATAAATCTTGTATTGTTGTGTGATCCATTATTTTTCATATTAATCCTATTTTCTCGTCTTTATTATTTGACCCAATTATCAACAAATTATTTATTTTCTAAACATATATATTGTGTGATGTTAATTTGATGTGTAACATTACAAAGTCACATAATGTTAGTTATATTGCCTTTGCATAACTAATTTTTTCTTCATTAATTTGGGAAGACTGTAAAACATGTTTCTTGTGTTAGTATCTACTTCTCACTACAACAAAAATAGTCTTTTACAACATTAAAAATGCAATATTTGTCAACAAATGTTTCCAAAAGGGTCTTTTAGCAATATTTTAGTGAGTGAATGTTGCCATTGATTAATATAAATGAGTTTTGGCAACGTTTTTTAGAAAAATGTTGCAGTAGACACCTTTAACAACATTTATTGAATGTTGCAGAAGATTTTACCTTTAGCAATATTTGACTTTTAGCAACGTTTATTAAACGTTGCGAAAAATCTTACCTTTCACAACGTTTATCAAATGTTGCGAAAGGTAAGACTTTCTGTAACGTTTGATAAATGTTGCTAAAAGTCTTACCTTTCGAAATGTTTGATAAATGTTGTGAAAAGGTGACATTTGGTGAACATTGCAAAAGCTTTACTTTTAGCAACGTTTATCGAACGTTGCAAATAATTTATCACATTTCAATACATTTCTTAGTCATATTCAAACCAAAGGCCAATAGAAAAAAACAATCAAGAAACATAAAAACCCTAACCATTCAGGCCTCCCTCTCTCTCTCTCTCCCTCCATTCATTCCTCCCCAACCACCGATGAAAATGGCTTCTTCTCTTTCAAACCCACTCAATACGGAACCCAATCAATTTCCTTTCTTACCACCATTCCATCCCCGCGCTCTGCCTTCCATCCGCCCATAACCACCACCTCCTCGCCCTCCATTTCTTATCGAGGAACCTAGATTCGTACTTAATAATGAGAGGTTATCGGTTACCTGTAAACTTCGAGAAATCGAAAGCCAAAGCAAAAATTGAAAATGATGATTTAAGAAATAAGCAATGAGTGGGTTTTGAAGTAAATACAAAATGGGTTAGATCCAGTACTCCGAGAAGTACTTCGATGACACTTACGAGTACATGTATGATTTTTAATTATCATATTTTTCCCTTGTTTTAATCATTTATTTTTCGAATAATTTTCAGGGGATTATGGAATTTTCAGGTACACGGTTCTTCCATCAGAAGTGGCCAAACTACTTCCTAAGAACTACCTTCTCTCTGAAGTAAAGTCATTTGGTTTTTCAATTTTAAGGAAAATGCTTATTTCTCATGGCTTGGCTAATGGGAAAATCGAAATGAGTAAATAATTAGGGCTCATAGTACTGTAGATTCTCAATTCGAATATATCTAGTGTTCATCGTGAAAGAGAAAACACGAGAGCATAAGCGAAATTAACGTTTTCATTGATGCTCAAGTTTCTGAAGATTTTGTATTCATTTTCTTCATTCTTGTAAGTTTGGGAATTGGGTGTTTGTATTTTCCAAGGAATGGTTTATGGAGTTGATATTTTTTTATAGATATTGATTTCTCAATGTTTTCTAGATGGAATGGTGTGCAATTGGTGTTCAACAAAGCCTTAGGTGGGTTCACTATGCAATTCACCGACTAGAACCACACATCATGCTCTTCAGGAGAACTCTGAATTATCAGCAGTAGCAGGTGAACCAGGCTCAGTAAAAAAGTTTTTGCCAGATGAAGAGCCTTTACTCTGGTTATCACTTTTCCGAAGTTGTGTTAAATATATTGTCTGTTTAATATTTTAGAAATGAAATCAAAACACAAAGTATTGTACTCTGAGTGAATGTTGGTAAAAGTGTCTAGTGATATGACATGGAGAATTTCAGTCACTTTGACATCACTAGTATACCTAAAATGTTTTAGTAGTATTACATATGTTGTACTGAAGTCATTTTTACTTCTCTCTTGGTGTATTGTTAATGGTTTTGTTACTTTTATCACGTTTTGGTATATTTGGCAGTTGTTAAAATGTTCTAGTGACTTCAATATTTTCTCTTTTTACCTTAGTGATCCAATATTTCCAAGCAATGATGGAAAGTGAAAATGGTATATTAGTGGTCTAGAGGTCTAGATATATTGGTTAATAATTTCTTGCTTGATGTATTTTGCTTCGTTTGAAAGGGTGCCTTTAAAATATTTGGCAACTATCAGATGTGTGCTTATAGCCCCCATTTGGCACTCGTTTTTTTTTCTGATTCTCATTCTCATCATTTTTCTCTTTTTTCATTTCAACTACACATTCTATCAATAAAATAATATTACACATATAAACCAAAAAATTCTTCTTACTTTTTAACCACACATTTTTCTACTAAAATGGGTGTCAAACAGCCCCACAGTTTCCTTATTAGTTACAGAGTTTTTTGATGGTGCTTGGTCTAGATTGTGCTGATTATGAACAAGAATTTCCTTTGATTCGTAATTCGATGGTGGGTTATTTGAGAAGCTTAGCTTAGCTTTCTCATTTCACTATACTGAAATTTATGTTTTTAAAAAGTTCAGTTTCATTGTTAACTTGGCACGGGGGTTTTTTGTATACATGTTACTTTTAGGATTCAAATATTGTTGTGTTTTTGCTTCTTATATTGTGGTTCTGAGTACGATATGATTTTATAACACGAGACTTTATCTTCATCAACTCAGCCTATTTTTCATTTCCATTGGAAACAGGGGTGGAGACAGGGGGGTCCTGGGGGGGACCTGGAACCCCCTCAATTTTTGACAATTTTTTTTAATATTTTTTTTTTTGTATTTACCATTTTTTCCTCAGATAAAATTCCTAAACCCTACCTACCTATCCAATTTTTGGCATTTCTCCTCCATCTCCTCCACTTTTCCTCTGTCTTTACTCTCCGGCGACTGGTGGTCTTCCTCTTCACTTTTTACCGCACCGTACCAACGTAGACCTTTTCAGGTGTTCAGTAGTTCAGGTGAGTCACGATTTTTCTCTCTCGAGGCTTGGGGGTCCTTCATTGAAGGTTGACCTGCACACTGGAGATATTGCTGAGGGAGTTTTGACTTTCATAATTACTTTCTCCGTCCTTCTCATAGTCCTTAGGGGTCCAAGCAACCCACTAGTGAAGAATTGGTTGCTTGCCATTTCAACTGTTCCGGTAGTCATTGCTGGTTCAAGTTAACTGGACCTTCGATGAATCATGCCAATGTAAGTTATGCATCTATTTTTTATTCTATCTCTAGATTTTGAAATTATATGATGATCTATGTCTTATTGTGGAATACTCTAATCCTTTAAAATCTCTGACTAATGAAAAATTAAAGAAACAAAATAACATGAGGTGAGAGTTTCTCTTTCCCATAGCACATAATGAAAACATATCTGCCGAACCTTTCCTCTATTTTTTTCTCAATTGCCAACCTAGAATAGAGTAGTTACTTTTCTCAATATGGTACTTGACCGTGTTTCTTTTAAAATCAAAATGTTTAGATGTAATGTGATTGAGTTTTGACATCTTTTATACGTTTCTTGATTTTTTTGTTAATAACGTATAAAAAAAAANAAAAAAAAAAAAAAAATTTTGGGGGCGCTGCCCTCAAACCCCCGTAGACCCCACCCACCCCTTCACCTCTGGGACCCCCTACTTCATAGGGCTGACTCCGCCCCGAATTGGAAATATCTGAATGTGCATTGATTACTTGCCTAATTGCCTTTAGCATTTTACATCTTAGAAATGTCTTTGCATTAGATCAAATATGGCCCTTGGTGTGATGCAAGGACCACAACATTTACACAACTAGGAAGCTCATGATGATCCTAGAGCTCTTGGGATGGCCACTTACATGGATGACATAGATGTCCATCTATTCTCAAATTGTTAATGCTCTTTCAATGGTTTGAGAAATAGCTTATCACAGTCTTTTGCCTATCATCTCTAAGATGTCAAAGATGGAAGCCTGCAAATGTCAAGAAACACAACGAAGAGGATTACTATGCTCCAAAGATTAGGGATTTTTACTTGAAGTCCTTTGATGTATTACCATTTTATTTCATTTTGAAGATCTTTTTTATTTAGGTGTTTTTGTATCACATTCTAATGTTCAAGTGTATGGATTCAAAAATTTGTAATGAAATTATCAATATTTATGCAATTCCAAAATCTGTTCATAAGGATTCATTTTCAATTTTATCAATCAATTTGTATAAATTACTGTTAAAAAAAACATATGGTAATGTTTAAAAAACGTTGTCATAGAGGGTCTAAGGCAACGTTTAAAAAATATTGCCGTAGACCCTCTATGGCAACACCTTGATTTGTAACAAACGTCCAAACGTTGCAAAAGGTTTACGAAAACGTTTTTTAAACGTTGCCGTATGCTGTTTTTGTTGTAGTGTCTCTCAAGTATTTTTGTGTAGAAGTGTGACACCGTAGCTTCAAAACTAGAAATAATGGAACCTTAAATAGTATTGTTTCATGTTCTACGAATGGTTTCTTATCAAATTATTTACTTCTATGCAAGATTGCAGTAAGTGAATTGACAGAACTTTACGAAGTACAAAATTAATCTCTAATTTTTATGTTCACGTCCATCCACATCAATTTCTGAATAAGTCACCTTCTATATCACATCTTAAGATTTTCTTTGTTAAAATAATGGTCAACATTAACGTTTTACATACATCAATAAGATATGAAAAGTTGTGTGTTTTAAATTTCTAAATGACGCAGCGCGCGGGGTGTAAGGGAATAAGAATAACAGTCTAGGACTCATTGATTCATGTGGTATATCTAATTGTTAGCAAAGTAATGAAAATGTGTTGCAATTAAGGGTGTGGTCGTATGTTAGAAGCTCGACTAGACCACCCGAAGTAAGACATTACAGCAGCAATGGCTTGCACTATGTCATTGCCATGGTTAGTTGCAGCAGCAAACATAGTTTCTTGGGCTATTGTTCCAGTAGTTGGTAGAAAAAAAGGAGCAGTGGCCCATTGTTGCCCTATTGCCAACTCCACCCTCCATGCTACCAATATACCATTCCGAATTTGGAGCAGCTGAGTGATGTAATAATCAATATTGGTTGGAGCAGTTTGGTGATATAATAACCATGGAGGAAGGCTTCTTTAGGGTCAGGAGTATAAGGAGTGCTCGAACCCTGGTCAACTTGGGCATAACCTGCGGTTTACCTCTGCCAGTTACTGAGGGGCCGGTGGCTGGTGGTCCACGAAATTAGTCTGACTAAGTTGGGATACCTGGGTACCAAAAGAAAAAATATACCATTCCGAATTAATTGCCTCTAATTGTGATGCGCGTTTGTGGGCCTTGGAAATGCCAAAGGGCACAAATAATTTGCTCATATTCAGTTTCAATTACAAAAAGACTAATTGAGAAATTTCAAGAAGTAGTATTATTTTCATTGTTTTATTTAATATATAGTGTTTGATGATACAAATGATCAAATTTTTTTATCCACCTAGCTATGATTTTCGCTTTCTAGACTCGCTAGTTTTAATGCTTAACCAAGACTAAGAAGAGAAATAATTATTTGATAGGGAGATATTTGAATTACATGCCTTTATTTTCAAATGTGGGGGTATTTAAATATTTCCCTCCAAGCCTTTGGGTATAGCTTAGTCTTTTTTAAGAAGAATGACAAGTGGTGGCTTCTTATGACTTGTTACTATTAAAAGTATCACGTTTTATATGTGTCTTTGACAGCCTGTCGATTAGTTTAGATGGGAGAACGGCTCACGTTGTCCTTATATGAACCTCCAGTATTTTCGTTCTCTTCGCATATTATGTAGCTATTTATAATAGATTCGTGGAATGGGTTTTTCGTGTTAACAAATAATCCCCAAAGCCCGATTTTAATATTCATATTAACTTTAGGACTTTTTATTTCTTCCGTAACGTAGTGGACCTTTATTATTGGTTCGTAACATATTATTTTAGCAACTTAATATAGATTAATTTTTAAATGTCAATGACAAGTGCTAAAAACATGAAAAACACAATGTTGTCCAAGCAAACAGTCCTGACTAGGGTGGTACAGGTTTTCAGTAAAATTATGTAGCTACAGATTTTAGGATTTTAACACTCAAAACGGGACTTAATTTTCACTTTCCATATTGCAACTAATACAAATTTATTTACTTGTCATCCTAGATATTATTTGATAGGTTAAATAATTAAAGTTAAGGAAAGATTGATTTATTATTAAACTTTCCTTCAATTTATTTATTGCTGTATCAAATAAATATTGTATGTTATGATTATATTCTTACCAGTTTTATTGTGTATAATTTTAGGTAAAGTTTAATCTAATATTGGTTATTCTTTTAAGGAAATGTTGATTTAATATTAAACTTTACTTAAGCTTATCGATATAAATCTTTTATGATATGATTTTATACTTGTGTTTTATTGTTTGTTTTTTATGGTAAGTTTCATTTTGAATCTTGTTTATTGCTTTAGAAAGAAAGAAGACGATTAACAAGCTTTGGATAACTTTTTAGTCCGTACTCTTACCCGATATAGCTCTACCGAATTCAAGAAATCACACGGGACATTATGCTTCATCGATTAATTCAAAGTAAAGCTTTGCAAAACCTAATTTCATCGGTGAACCTATGACAAGCAGTTCTGCTGCTAACTAGCAGCAAGCAGTTTCATCTTTAACTAGCAGGGAGCAGTTATGCCATTCTTGAAAGAGCTCATACAAATGTGATGCTTCATTGAATATTTTCCAAGCTAAAGTTCTCTTCAAGTATTTGGAGAATACA
This sequence comes from Fraxinus baroniana, assembly GCA_903798355.1. NCBI lineage: Eukaryota > Viridiplantae > Streptophyta > Magnoliopsida > Lamiales > Oleaceae > Fraxinus > Fraxinus baroniana. Next base: position 835 of record CAIGRO010145511.1, on the reverse strand, counting down.
AAACAACGTGCGCTGAATGTCCAATCCCATCAGTTGATCGAGTTACTAGGCGTGAAGTTAAGAACGGGGGTCTTATGTTAGTTTTTTTTCTCCCCATGTTGTTTGGTATTTCAGTAACAAAATCGAAACTGAATGTGGTCCACATTTTCCATCTCTTAATCCTATCAACTGCCTTTCCCACGTCTTGTTCGGTTGAAAAATTGCTCTATGATGGATAGAGCTTATATATATTTAGTTTTCTTCCTCCAGTTTGGTTCCTAAGCCTTTCAATCTCCTACAGTTGAAAATACACCATCTAATTGAGGTTGAGTCAGGTTTAGAAGCACCAAAACCCGAATTCTAGAACCTGTGTAAGAAGCAATGGCGGGAGGTACATTTTCGATCCAATTCTTAGTTCCACGTTGATCTAATTGCTATATAGGATTGTTAAGCATGATTAGATCGTTACAGATTATCTAACATTTGGTATCAGAGCCTGTTTTACCTTTGCCTTGCTCATTGTCTCTCTATGTATTTTCCAAAATTTTTACAGAACTTTTCCTTGGATTTAAAGTTTATGTTTCTTAAGTTTTTGACGAAAAATAATATCATAAATCATTAGGAAATTTAATTCTGGGAATTTGATATAAAATACATAAATTTTGGATGTCGAAATCATGAGAAACCGTCAGGTTTCTATTCAGATATCAAACGGGTCGAAGTGACCCGCCCGAGGAAGAAGACGACACTGTAGAGAAAATATATATATATTTGTATAATTATTTTTATTTTTATACATGCAATATTAAGTTAAATAATATTAGTACATTAAAATTAAATTCATGGAATATTGCTT
>CAIGRO010145482.1:0-10565 GCA_903798355.1 Fraxinus baroniana | reverse complement strand
ACATCAACCATTCATCCTTGTCTTCTTGTGTTTCTTTCGATAAGCATATAGATCCATTATTTCTATTTCCTTCCTATAAAGCTGAATCTCATTGGGGAAAGGGGGATTGATTTGTAAAGATATCTTTTAAAGTAATCTAACTGCTTAAAGTGCACACAAAATTAATTAAAATTCAATTCTTTTTGGACTCTATCTGGATGAGAACGATTTCCAATCTTAACATACTTTAGTTCTACTATGCTTCACTGAATCTGAAGACAAGCTTATAGCAAAGTTTAATTATATATCACACTGGGAAGATTTGTTAACACAACAACACTTTCACTTGCTCAAGATTTGAAAATTCATGAAGGAATTCCATTCCTAAATGCTGAAGTGCTTCAAGTTACATCCAAATATATCTATAGTTACCACCTTTATCAGCAAGCAAACTGTTATGCATAAACAACCAGGCAGGCAATGTGCTCAAACTGCAGTTGCTTCATAACATAGATAAGAAACTGTAACGTGAATGAATCAGAACCCAGTTGACCACTTGACTGGAAATCATAAGTCAGTCCTCTGAATTTCTAACTATGAAGTCCTAGATTAACCCCAAAACCTCAAAACACAGCAACATGATGAACCACTTCAAAAAGGTTGAAAATAAAGAGGAATGAACATAGTAACTGTGTCTATAAAAGGTTTAATTAAGTGTTGTGGCGTTTAACCTCCATGATCAGGTCTAAGCTACCAGATAGATAGATGGGGGAAAAAAAAAAACTAGAATTCAAAAATATGCTCATAATATATCATAAACCCTTTGAAAAAAATCCGTAATAAAGCTAATCAACAAATTAAGTCTTGTTGAAAACATACATAAAATAGATCGGGAAGATAGAGAAAAATAAGTTCTCAAATTAGTAGCCATGTAACAAATTTATATACTTGCTAAAAATTGAGAGAGCACAAAAATTTCTTATATCATCACTACTAATATGTTCTTCAACGGAATCATTAACATTTGCATCCTCATTAAATGTTTCTTTTTCATTCTTCGTTATCATCCTCCAATTACAGTGGTATAGCCTTCTTCCCATTTTCCTCCGTGTAAGTAGAAAAATGAAAATAAAAGAATACTATAATTTTAGGTTATAAATTTAAAAAGAAAGAAATATATCAAAAGGTTAAGGCCAATACATATCTTGAAAAATACAAGGCAAACGGACAAACACCTTAGTCGGCTTGAGGCGTAAGTCTCACTAAGTCGAGGCGTGAGCCTCAGTAAATTGAGGTATAAGCCTCACAAATGGCATTCAGGGTGCTGGTTTTGAGGCGTTTTATGATAGCTCATGGGAGGCGGGATTTGAGGCGTAAGCCTCAAAAGTTTTTTCAAGCAACGCATAGTAACAACAGCTGTAAGGAAAAGGCAGTTCAATCGTTTTTTTCTTTTTCAGAAAGCTTAACATCAAAACCAAACATAGAAAATGTTAAGAGACTAGAGAGTTACTTGGCTATGAGAATTAAAATTTGGGGATTGCTTAAGCACAAGAATACACATTGCTGTGAGGGTAGCAGCCATTAGAATTTTTCCTACCACATTGCTCTTCTTTTTCGGGTCAGAATAATCCATGCCTGCAAATAGGGGAAAATAAATGGTTGAGGAACAGTCACATAATTACTACTTTAATAAGAACTTACCATACATCAAGCAGATTAACAGCAAAATACCTACGTACTGAACAATTCCGTGACCTTAAAACGGAAACAAGAAAACCTCACCTCCTAAAGACATAGATCTATTAGATCTCTGCTGAGTTCTTGCCCTAGTAAAGCTCAGCATTTGAGAAATATGTTATTCTCTATCAATAAAAGAATTAACTAAAAGGTACAAGTCTTGGACATCAATGGCCGATTGAATCCCCTCCTAGAATGTAGATGGAAAGTTACAGAACTCTGCTTTCACTACATACAAAAATGAAAAATAGTCAATGGTCAGTGGGAAAAAAAATAAGAATGGTAACAATTTAAACTAAAAGATGAACATAATTACACATCCTGAGAAACCTAAATTTTGACCAACCCAAAAGTTTAAGTAAATTGCAGAATTACACCTCAGCACAAAGAGGAGCATAGAAGACAGAAGAAAAAGGACAAAACACAAAAAATAGAAAGGATCTAAGAAAAATCCAGTAACTTCAAGATCCACCATGCAAAAATCAAAATTCCCTACTCTAATTAATCAAAAACATAATGAAAACAAAAATAGAAAACCAATTAATTCTTGAATTATAACAAATAAAACGTACATTAATTTAAAAAAAAAAAAAGTTAGGAACTGGTTCATAAAACTGAAGAGCCTATATACATTCTACGCTTTGCTTCCAAAATTATTGATGTGGAAACTATTTTCTTGATTTTCTTTCACTGTATGGGCTAATCATTCATGCGATTGAACAGAAAAAATCCAAAAAAGAAAGTAAGGACAGAGCCCAAAATGTCCCCCATAAAGGGACAAAAGGGCGATGTTTTCAATGGCATTTCGCAACATCCAACAGCGAACAGAAACATAAACGTACACAATAACTCACCAACATTAACAGATTAATACAAAGAGAACTTACAGTGAAGAAAGATGGAGAGAGATGTTACGTTTTCGAAATTCCTACCAATCCAATGGAGAGCCTTGGAAAGAGGTTGAGAGAAGACTATTTTTTATAAATAAAATGTAAATCAATTAGAGGGGAGACACCGGCCTTAGTGAATACGTACAACTATGTATAAATTAATTATTTCCTTTTTATGTCCCCTAAATAATTAAAATTCAATAAAATTTCAAATCAAAATCAACTATTAATTTTATTAATCCTACTAAGGTTACAATCCCACCATAGTGACTCTCGATGATAGGCTAAATAAAAGGTAGAATTAGATGACTTATTAATTTCATCTATCATTTAATGTCACATTAATGTTATCAGACCGGAATTGTAATCCAGTAGGCTAATTTTAACTACAAATTTCATCATTTTTTTAATCAAAATCTATTAAAATTCTAATTTTTAATCTCTAAAAAAGGAGGACACCCCACCCCACCCCACCCCAATTTAAGCCTTTATTGTAATTTTGTTTACTTAAATTTAACAAAAAGTATGCAACGTGTTAAAGAGTAATGTTTTCGTATCAAGAATGGTTTTTTTTTTTTTTTAATCACAAATTGGTAATGATTTCTTGAATTTTCGATTCATGCTCGTAACTATCCACGTCTCTTTTTGAACCTTGAAGATCAAAATGTGTGTGATCGATTTTTCAAGCATTGAAATTTCCAATAGTTTGTAATTTAGCCTATCCTTTTGATATATGTCTACAATAACGGGTTTTATAAATAACTATCAATTTTATTTATTTATTTATTTTTGTCAAAGTAGTTACCATTAAATTTTTATTACCCTTATTGAATATAGTATAGGGAGAGTTAGAGAGCATTCACTTAATTGTCATTTATAAGAGGCATGTAAATGGAATGATTTGTTGTTTAATGAATAAACTCAAAACTTAAAATTGATCTTCAATGAATTTTATCTGCAACCAATTTTATTGTTCGGATATCTTTTAACCTCTTTAAAAATAAATAAAAATATAATCACGTCGAATTACGCATTAGAAATCTAATCTTCGCTGCAAGTGGTATTATTCATTTTATTATCCGGTGTCGGTAGTAAATTATTAAATTTAAATAGAAAAGTGTAAACCAACTCTGCATGTGGAAAAACATGAGGATCTTATGTGGGCTCAGACAAAACACTACGTGTCATGTAATAAGTGCAAGACCTTTTTTCTCCTTTATCCTAATCTCAACCAAACCATCGGATTTTCTTTTCTTGCTGACCTAATTTTTGGACCCGGCTCCACCCACCATCGATAAAATTTGGTAGACATTCACGAAAAATATGATCGAGAAATTGTAAAATTCATAAAATATGCGATTAAAATTAATTGTTAATTTGATTTAAAATAGAATCTAAATTTTAACTGGTATCAAATAGGAGCTAAATGTAGAAAGTTTTCGGACTTGAATTTCGTCCTAAAATAACGACTTTATTAAGTCGATTAATATTTTCATATTGTGATTTATTTTACAAGACTAATATTGAAATGTATGTGCTTTTTTTTTTTAATAACTTTAGATTCGTCAAATTATTCAATTAGCACGTTGGATTCTAGTGCTATATTAAGTGCAAGTTTAACAAAGTTTATAACTACTTATATTCTAATCAAACTCCATTTTTTAGTTATTTTTTGACAAAATCTGTGAGATCACAACTTTGTTGCTTCTAAAGTATCTACTTCTCCTTTTAAACAATTTGAAACTACTTACTCTTACATTATAAGAATAAGATGATCAATTGGATAGAAAATAGAAATAATAGTATTCTTCGAGACCACCGATTTGTTCTTAAACCGAATTTGCTCCCTTCTATGGTGCTTAAAGACAGATTGAAGGAATTTCTTCTCTAAATGAAGCAACACAACAAAATCATTAAAACTTTCAACGAACTCAACTTTCAACGCTACAAGAAATCAATGAAGAAGTTGAAACTCTTCATATTGGGAACAACCAATATGAATTCCTCTCCGGCAGAAACTCTCAATTCTCCCGAAGTTCCTAAAGCTGAAGTTGTCTTATAAGATCTGTAGAAAATCTTTAAGAATGATTGATATAATGTTTGTAAAAACGTGCAAAGTGTGTCAGCCTAATATACAGGGCAACTGACCCGCTGTTACCGTATTTATTGCATGCCAAACTTAGTGATGTGAAGCTTTAGTTTAGGGGATGGGTCCACGTGGTTTTGATCCAACAATACAACGTCGGCTAGAATACTCTGAATAGATAATCTTTGTAAAGGGAAAGTGACTTTTTGGATCTGGAATAATCATTTTGAATACGGATATATAAGAAAATACTCTCAAGATAACTTCTTGTTTATTCCATATTTGTTAACCAAATCCTAAATTTTTTTTATGTTTTATTGGTGATTGTTTATCGGTGCAATCATTTTAATTTTTATCACCGGTACCCGAATATCTTTGTCTCGCGTCGTAAAGTATCTCGCGTTCACGTGTTCTACCTTTCTCGTCGATCCTCCGAAACTTGCTTGAATAGGAGCGAGTGAGCACAGTATCTGTTGTCCACGTTGACATTACGTTTTTTGGGGTCAATACATCTAAGAGTGTTTAACCTTCAAAGTGGTCATCATCGTATGAGATTCTGTGTCCCATGCTATTACGGTGAGAGCATAAGTGAATGATGCTTTCAACTATTAGAATTCGCCATCTAAGGTGGAGCACTCTTGTTGCTTCACATAGTAGCACACCCTTGTTTTTCATGGTTTAGGTAAAATCAAGGGTATTAACTTTCCTATCCAATAATCTTTTAATAGATCTTCCATGGATATCTTTCTCTATACAAGGGACGAATCCAGAACATGATTATAGACCGGACTAAACACTATCATTAAAGGCAACTATCAACACTCTGCATCATTATACATTGTTGATCGAAAAAAAATGGTTCTTAATGACTATAATTAATTAATTTTCAAACAACTTTTTTTGAGTAAAAATACTTCTTATTTATGTTTCAATTGTTAATTAGTTCCTTGAAAATATTTATTGTTAAGTTCCAATTGTAATCAAGTCCATTGATGGTTTATACTACTCTATAGGAAATTTGTGTGTATAACTATTATAAGTTGCATTTAGGCCTTCCACAAAGTGGCAACTATGCACAAGTCAACGAGAGGCCCATGAAGCTGTCTGTCCCAATCATTCAACCCTTTTGAGTTTTGAGGATTCTTCCACTAGAATTGTCACATTTGTTGGCCCCACTCGCCACTTTTTCTTTCTCTCTCTCTTTTTTAAACAAAACAAATTTAGATTATTTTTAAACAATAAAATTTGTTGACGATAGCAAAAAAGAAGTGGCCATTACTTTTCTTTTCTCCTTTTTCTTTTAAAAGAATAATGATATTTAGAGCATAAACGGTGTTAGATAGTCACAGTTTATATGTTTAATTAAATGAATCATGTGATATTACATTTAAGTGAATTTATCATTTAGGGCGTATTCGGTAGAGATTAGAATCGGATTAAAATTGAAAAATTAGTCGTTATTGTTGACTTTTATTAGACGAGTGAGACCCAACAACGACTATATTTTCAATTTTAATTGGATTTTAAGTACCACCGAACACGCTCTTAATGTCATACAATTGTCATCTAAACTGATGTTTGATACTGACGATAATGAATATCATTACTCTTTTTTTAATTAATAATTGCGATTACTTTGAATAATGAAAAGTGATACACAAACTTTAATAGTTGACAAGTATGCCATCCCGTCCTACCACACCATTTATGCTATATGACACCCCTTAAAAAAAATAAAAAATAAAATATTATAAGATCAATATGAAAATTCAAGTTGAGTGTTAAAAAGTTATAGTTCTTCTTTTCTTGAATTTGAAATCAGTTATGATAATTAATACATATCGAATTTGATTTTGTGTGTGTATATATATTTGGACCCTGTCTGGGAGCGATTCTCACTCCCAAGAGAATTGATTTTTTTACCGTTTGCAAAATTGCCGCATTGTACCTTCAAGAAATCTAAAAAGCACTTTGCCCATTTTGCCCTCACTTTTCCGTGAAGTTTCCTGCATGTTTATGACACACATTTGACCGGTAGGGGGGTGGATTGTTTGTCTACATTCAAATGGTGAAATGGAGGGTACAAGAGTAACTTTGGTCTGACAGAAGATCAGCCCAATTCTGTGACTTTTTTACCGTTGGACACTTTAACGGTTTAAATTTTGATTTTAAGTGAATTTAAATCGTTTCCAGACAGGGGCTTGATCTCTAGTTTGATACTTCGTAGTTAGTCAAGGGATAAGATGGAAAAGAAGTGGAAAAGCAAAGGGAAGAAAAAAGTCATAGACTCATAATGGATTTCATTTCATTTTTTAAAAAATTTATGCTTTAAGAAATGATTGGTAAAAAAAGTGAACAGTAATTATTAATCCTATATGAATAGAAATTAATGTTTGGCATTAAAAAATAATTTAAAAATAAAAAAATTGAATGATTTCAACTAGCAAATTTTAAATTTTGTAAGATAGCTCCTATCAACTAAGAGCTTGTTTGGTATAATTCAAAATCGAATTAAAATTGAAAATATAGCCGTTATTAGTCTCACTCGTCTAGTAAAAGTCAACAATAACGACTAGTTTTTCAATTTTAATCTCTACTGAACACACCCTAATACTTTTCTTTGGTAGCCATCTGCATGAAGTAGCTAATATTTTTCCTTGGTCTTTATTTTTATCCTCTTGTTTTTAGTGAACGTTGAAATTTCTTCCACATCATTTTTGACTTCTTCAGCACGCAAGCGGCCAATGCCACAACATTGTTGACTTCTTCAGCAGGCAAGCGACCAATGTCACAACATTGTTTTGGTCAGCCTGATGTGTTACAAATCCATTTTATTTAATCAAAGTCAAAAGGATTGAATTGTCAAAGTCTAGGTCAAATAGGGACTTAACTGGAATAATTTATTTTCTTGGGGCTTCAAAGTCAAAAGGATTGAATTGTCAAAGTCTAGGTCAAATAGGGACTTAACTGGAATAATTTATTTTCTTCGGGCTTATTTTATATTTAAGATGATAATCATTTAAAGTTTGGGGACTCACTTTTCAAGTAGTAAAAGATAAGGATTTAATATGGTTTTATATGGAAGCTGGAGGGTTTCCTTTGCAATTAAGGGACAGTGTCCGATCAATTGGAACCCATTTCCATTTCATTTTACACGCATGCACGCACGCACGCAGTAGGCAGAGAAGAAAGAAACCGAGAAGAGAGAAGAAAGAAAGGGAAAAAGAAGGGAAAAAAGAGGAAAAGAGGAAGAAAAAGAGAAAGAAAGGAGAAGAAGGTAAAGTGGTTGTTCTTAAATTTGATCTTGATTTTTCATTTTCATTATTTTCTTCAAGAAGTAGAGGAATATTATGTTAAATTTCTAAGGTTTTAATTGTGGTTAAAAATTTTAGATTTATGAGATATGAGAATAAACTAGAGCTCGAGTTTATTGATTCGTTAGTTTCCATTTATGTTACTGTTACTGTAAGAAATGCTATTTTTGGGCAAATCCTAGATTTTTAATTTGATGCTTGAATAAGTATTGTTAGTGGGAATCATAGTGTTGATGAAATACTTACTAGAAAGCATGATTTTATGGAACAATATGTATATTAAACTGGTTGTGGTGTTGGTTGTTAGTTTCACTAGATTGAAATGGAATAATTATTTTTATGATTGGAATGGAAGTAATTTCAATAAATCACATGCTAGTGAAGAGATTAGTAGGTTGAATTAGCTCCAATTGATTAAAGGAATAATTTGGCAAATTTATTCAAGTATTGAGAAATTTAGTTGAAGAGTTTCAACATTACATATTAGAGGTTTCTTAATATGATAGTGGTTGAATTAGTTATTTTGTATGGTATTTTTGATGGTGACGCAGAAATTGAAAAAGCTTACCGATCGTATTTGACTGTAACTTGTTCTGTGCAAGTGGAAAATTTTATTTTTCATAAATAAATATTTATTAAATTTATTTCATATCAGAAAGTTAATTATGTTATATACTTGATTTCATATCAGAAAGTTAATTATGTTATATACTTGATTTGACAACATGATTTATAGAATCAAACAGATTTTATAGTCAGTGTTTTAAAGTTAAATCCAGTTTATTGAAATCATTTTTCTACCATGTTATATCATATTACATATTTCAATATATTTAAAGTCATTTTAAAAACCACCAGAAAGTACCCAAATGATTTTACCTCAATCTGCACTGGTTGTGCCACCAACAGTTGATAATGTGAGTTAGTAGGCTCATCATGAAGCTTGAGTTGAGTAGCTTACAATTCATCCTTAGCATTGTTTGCTCCGATGGAAATATGCCCGAAGTGTTTGGTATTAAGCTCCTTTCGAGTTATGTATTTTCTTGCAAAATACAAATTGTTTTGTCCCCATAATGTCAAGATTCCAACATGTTTGTACAAGTCCTTGAAAGTCCTCATGATTCGTCCATGTGTTAAAGAATTTGAAAGGCTTCCTAGTGTTTTCATCTCGTTCCCCAATAGATAAGACACACGGAGAATGGTCGGAGAGATAAGCTGAAGGTAAGAATTCCGCTAGGCCATAAGCACCCTCTTGCATCCAAACATTACTTACCAGCTCTATCAATTTTACTCTAAACTGAATTGTTAGTCCAAGTGTAGAGACAACCAATAGATCTAAGATTCGTAAGACCAACATTTAGGCAACAATTGGCAAAATCTTTAATTTCATAGTAACCTCCACACCATTAATTTTCTCTTCAAATTTAAGAACATTATTAAAATCTCCAAGAATCATCCAAGACAATGAAACATTAGAGCTAAAATCCATGATATTACTCCAAAGCCGCCTACGGCTAACAATTGTATGGAAAGCATAAACAAAACTAAGATGAAAGGTATAGGCGGTTACCTTGCAAGTAGCAATGCAATGCATGACGTTTGATGTAGTCTCCAACACTTCCAATTTGACATTCAAAGGATTCTACAAAATCAAAATCCTCCCACCTCGATGAGTGTGAAAATTATTCATTTGTAACAATTCGTTGAATTTATTCTGCATGACACGATTCAATTTAGGTTCCCCAAGTTTAGTCTCCAAAATACCCATAATATCAATACTGTGTTGCTTGATGAAATTTCGAACCCCATTTTGTTTAAGGGAAAGGTTCAGACCCCTAATATTCTAAAATGCGATCTTCATGAAGATGAAGTGGAGGGTTTCCCTTCTTCTTATCCTTTGCAACCCCAACTTTCCTTTGGTCCTCATGTGTACCTTTAAATTTTTCATTGCTAGCCTTTAAATTTTCCCCTCGTAAGGTGGGATTTAAATCTGCCCATGGTTTTACCAATTGATTGTTATCATTTGGAGACACCGAAGTTCAAGTTATGCGACGAGTATTCAAACCATGGTGCATCCCCCTTTTCCTGTTTACAACTTCAGTGAAAGGTGCATTGTTCTGGTCTGCCTAATGTGTCTGTTGAACGCCCCTTTGCCCAACCTGATCTCCAATAACTACTTGAATAGTGCTACCCTCAGGTTGCTGGTTAGTTTGTAGTCCCTGTTGAGCGTCAACTTGCTCAGCCTGACCTCCAAGAGTAGCTTGAATGGCCCTGTCACCATGTTGCTGGCTACTTTGCCCTTTCTTCACTTTAGCTGCTATTGTAGGATTTTTCACCACATTGGCATCACTAGAATTCACATTTGCATGTACATTACCATTTTTAGGAGATTTTCCAGCTTGATTCTACCCATCATTTACATTATTGAATTATGTGGTTCTGCCTGAGGTTCAACACTTTCTTTGCCCCTTTCCTTAGCTGCAGTAGCTTGAACAATAATGTTGCATCCCTGCGTGGCATGTCCAAGCCCTTTTTTTCGTCCTGAAGCGACCGAGAAAA
>CAIGRO010145467.1:0-11369 GCA_903798355.1 Fraxinus baroniana | reverse complement strand
CAGCTAGCTCCATCCAGCATGGAGTTAGTGGCTAGTTCCTTCCAGTCACTAACTCCAATCGATTCCTTGCTGGTGATTCTTCTATTTTTTGTATAATGCTAGCACTAATATTCTGTTGTATTTTTATTCTAACAATCTCCGTAAAATCAGGATCTAACAAACTCTTTGTAGTCTCTATAATTTTCCACTGTAATTATTTATATCACGTTGATAATGAATGAAATTATCTTGAGCTAAATTATTATTTTCCTTCTTGCATTTCAACTACTGTGCTTCTTACATAGATGCACGCTCTACAATAGCCAGCCTATCTTTCAACTGGTTCATTTCTCCTTGTGAAGGTTATCCAGAAAATTGAAACGATTAGAAGGTGGCTTAAACTATTGACTCTACTTCATCAATTTTTGGATTACATTTTCATCTAGAAATGTCGTAAGTCAATATCTACTTTCTTAAAACATACACTTCTTTTGAATTAGTTTCTATAGCAATTCCACTTTAAAAACAAATGATCCTACAAATCACTTGATGCCATGTATCAGCTATCATATCAAGTACAAAAAATACCATTTTTAGAGCTTACTAAGTCGTTAAACTTGGGATAGAGAACTAGACTGGAATCCGTAAATGATAGATAGTTCAATTCTCGTACTATTATTAAGTTACAAATGTAGAAAGTAACCTAGACAGGAAGCGATAATTTCACAATAAAGCCAGGAAGCTAAATTATATGCAAGAAGGATAGGTGTATGAGCGATCAATGTAACTCAATATAACATATAGGATTATGGATTACAAGCATCAAGTTTCAGAGAACATTTAAAGTTAAAATGATAAAACAGTCCCGACAAAAATTTCTTTCTTCAAGCCACTACTTTACTGGTATTACTTTGTCGTTGGCATCTTTCCAATCATTTGCAACAACAACATCAACATGACTGGCAGAACCTTAGCCCAAACTCGTTCACGATCTAGAATCCTTTCCTCCTCCTACACAAGCTTTGACATCTTTGTTAGGATTTATTTTATATTGACAATTCTTTAAACAAAATGATTATTATAAAAGAATATGATTGTTATAAAAGAGTTGTAAAAGTCAAGGAGTCTTTGGATTCCAATATGGAATAAGGAGAAAGAGTCGTTGGATTTATGCTAACTTGTCGCTTAGCTAATACTCGAGCGAAAAAATAGAATTATTGTCGCCCGCTTATTGCTCGAGCGACACACCTCTAGCTCACCTGTCGCTCGAGCGACGGTGTTAAACATGAAACTCTAGTTCACGATTTTCAAGAGTTCTATCTATCTTATACTATATAAATACCTCCTATCATAAATACCCAATGCAAATCATGTTTTTGGTGGTGGTTTTTCATTATTTCACATCATCATTACATCAATTCAAGATCAAAGAACACATCCACATATTGAGATTAAAATTTTGGTTCTTGAGATCAATCAACCACAAGTTGGGAAAAAAATATCAAATTCTTATAATCCAAAACATCAACTTCCTAAATATAATCAGGAAGGTACTTTCTCAATAGATTTTAGAGATTGCTGAAAATTAAGGAAGGTTGGACCAAAAACACAAGAAAAGTACAAGAATAAGGTATTTTGGTGATTCACATGAGATATACAATTCAAAAAAATTATGAGCGGGTGTGAGTGAAGTACGTACCAACGGGCCTCGAGATTACAAGAATTAGATCAATGAGTCTACTGGATTTTTTATGCTGAATCATACTATAAGTTCTTATTGTTTATAGTGGAAGTTACTGGCTTAGTTCCAAAGTTTTTTACCCAGTTAAAGGTTTTCTCCATCTTCAATTCTTTGTGTTGTTTACGTTATTAATTTCATACAAGCAGACAATTCAACATAGGGTAGTTAATTCACATGAACTGAATCTAGAGCAATTAATTATTGTGACTTGTAGCAATATTAATCTACGATAATTTTTAATCCGTATTATTCACCTATTCACCCCCTTCTAGGTGATTTTAGGATCGAACTAATAACTTTCAATCTTAAGAAAGTTCATCATATCAGTGGATAAAGTATTAAAAACAGAGTCATCCTTGTACATTTATTTCTTGCACTTTTCGCTGATAATCACGTACAACATTGGCTATAACCCCACCAGACAAAATAGCCTCCTCAAGCTCACAAACAGTTTGAGTTAACTTTTAAACCTTAGAAACCTTTTGCCTATGCATTTTGTGCAATATCATGTTCTTCTCCTAAATAAAATCAACTTGTGTCACGTAATAGTCTATAGTAGCAGCCGTTAACTAATTTGCATGCATTCGTTTAAACACAAAAAGCTCTAAAACAGGTAAACTTGGCATATCTCTATTTGTTTCATTAGCTCTTAGATTGTGTTCTGGAGATCATCAACCTAGGAAGCTTTTGCTAAAGCCATATGAACTGATTGTTCTACTTCTAAGAGAGAAGTCTCTTAGACTTAGTAAGCTGATCAAGTGCTTTGTTATCATCTTGTAGCTTTGCTACCTAATGAAATGTAAGTACATGCAAGGCCAATTAAAATTCTAAATGCTTATTGATCCTCGGCTGTAAAGTTTGACCTAGCATTCAAATAGCAGGAGGAAATGTCATGAAGTTGAAAAGTACCTCCAACCGTACCGCTTCAACTCAGCCTTCAGCAGCGCTATATTGCCTCGATCGGTGGCATCCCGTTATCTTTCTCGACAACATGCACCCTTCAAAGTACGGCTTCTGCAGCATATTGTGCAGCCAAAGCTCTTTTTTCTCTTCATTTATTTTCTTATTCTCTAGATTCTAAAAATTTTGTAACTCAAAATTACATTGTCCGCATTTATTACAAATCTCTAAGTTCTGATGTTGTTGTTTCCAGATTTCCAGTTGAAGTTGGGATGATTCCGCCACCCAAGATTGTAGGTTTTAGAGAATGGAGCATAGGGCTTTTTGTATGTGCCTAAGGTGTTACAGTGTTCCTCATAAACTCTCCTCATGTCAGCAAATGTACTACACTCTTGCGCTAGATGATCAGTTCCACCACACACAAAGTAGGGTCCTAGAGACTCAACACGGGATACATGCAGATTTTGAGTCCTTAGCACGTAGGGTTTCTAGTTATCTAGTAAGGGCTTCTACTTTGGTTCTAAAGCTGTCCTTTTCCCTAAGATGATAGATATTTGTGCTAGTGGAATTCTCTGTGGTTCGTAACCTATTGGTACTCTCAGTGACGCTAGGTCTAGTCTAAGTATGAGCTTTTTCCCCTAGGTCATCTAGGTATTCTATAGCCTCATTAGGATCTTTTTGTAGAAATTCACCATTACATATAATCTCCATGAATTGACGCTCCCTAAGTGTTAATCCCTCATAGAAATTGCTCACGATACGCCAACTTTCATAACAGTAGTGGGGGCAAATGACTTGTAGTTATTTATATCTTTTCCGAGCTTGGTATAAGGTCTTACTATCATTTTAAGTGAATGATGAGATTTGTTTATTAAGGGCAATAGTCTTATGGTGGGGAAAGTATTTATTAAAGAATTCTTGAGTCATTTCGGTCCAAGTCCCAATCGAATGTGGTCTCAAGGAATAGAACCAGCCTTTTGCTCTTTCTTTAAGTGAAAATGGAAAAAACTTAAGCCTGAGTATGCCAGTTGTACCATGTTGATTGTGGAAGGTTGCTACCACTTACTCAAATTCCCTAATGTGCATGCATGGATTTTCATTTTTCGAGTCCGTGAAAATTGGGAAGAAGTTGAATAATCTCGGTTTAAGATCCATACGGGGCATATTAGGTGGAAATATTATGCATGATAACGTGGATGTGCATGTGGGGTGAATATAATCATGTAAAGTCTTAAAAGTCATATCACCATGTTCACCGTCACTCATGGTGTTGTGTAGTGTGGTGTTTGTGACAATAACAGTATCAAAGATAAGGTTAGAAAGAGATCCAAACACTAGAAAAGATCCTTCCGTAGAGCTTCCTTGCTCGTCTTGATCCATACTCATAAAACACAAGAAAAAAAAGAACTACATGAGAATAAAATAACAAATAACAAATAAGAAAATTAAATTAACTAAAAACAATAGTAAAAGAACGATGTCACCCTTTTTAGTCGATCCCTTAGTGTTCGGTACAGTTTCTCCGACAACGGTGCCAAAATTTGATTATGTCCAAAGAATAACGCGGTAATTATAGCATAAATTTGGGGTGTCGATTCCATAGATAGATGAAAAAAATACTCAATAGTTCAACAAATTAGGGTTTCTCGTGAATTGTTTGAAAATGATTTGTTTTTCTTAATGAAATTAAAATCAATGAGTTAAAATAGTGAAGTGTCAGAATTTTCTCAATTGGATCGGATCATTCAACGCTAATAATTCATTTTTTATAACTCAATTAGAGATTTTCATCCTGCCACTCTAATTGGAAGATTTATCGTTAAAAACCAATTTAATTCAAATGTAACCCTAGAATCTAGATTTTCTCTAACAATTTTCCACAATTATTTATTGAAATCAGATTATAAATTGATCATATACATCAAGCATAATGCATTAAATAATCACACTAATAAAATAAATGAAATTGTAATTCAACAAGTATTTTGATCGTTCGATAGAAAAAGTATGACTAATGTCTATGAAAAATTTAATAAGAGTTAAACCAATTTCAAAATAAATGTATGAATAGAAAATCTAAAACTATAATTGTTTACAAGAAAAATAACAAATTACATAAATAAAAGACGTGAAATCACCAAATCCAAAGAGTTCCTCCCATTCTTAACCAAATTATTTAGTTTTTCATGGAGTTCTTGAGCCAAAAGATGAGAGAAAAGTGTACGGAGGCGTTCTCAGTATGTATTCCGCTGTTCGGTATTTGTAGAAGTCGAAAATTGAATAAAAATCATGTCCAAACTGGTTTTCAAAAGAGTTCCAATCGAATAAGGAAAGTTGCATTTGTGAGCGGATTTTTTTGTCTCTGCACAACAGTCAGTATTTTGGTCATAACTTTATCTCCCGATATCTGATTTAGGTGATTCAAAGTAAGTTGAAAAGATAACTCAAAGGGATACAAAAATGGGTCTCAATTTTCAGCTAAAGATCTAGAATATATCTAGTACGAATTGAAAATTGATTTTGATAATATTTTGATAATATTTCATTCCTTTTTGAGTTTCCATTACATCCAGTTGTCTCCTAAAGATATTCAAAGTATCTTCTTGTAGTCCAAATCAACTGTTGAGTATTTACAATATGGTCCTCAAACTTTGAATTTTACCATTTTTTTTTGCCATTTTTGCATTCCTTTCTCAAATTCTTTATCCAAAACCTATTGTTTTCAACCAATTAGCTTCCAACTCTTTCAAATCCCCATTTAGCCTTCCGAACCAACTTTTGAATATTTTCAATTTAGTCCCTAAATTTTCATTTTGGTCCATTTTTCCTTATTTCTTTCCAATTCCGCTACATTCATCATGTTGTCCTGCAAAACATAAATTTCAAAGAATTAAGCCATATTTCAACATATTAACCAACAATCTTCCATGTTTTGATAGTAAAATAAATGTGTGAAAATGCACGTATCAATTCCACTACACAACGTAAATGGCAACAAAGTTATAATAGTAAAAACCTCACCAAAACTAATGTGGGTGCAGAGGTAGTTCCAATTATAGTATACTGAAGAAGAAACAAAAATACAAATTGACTAAAACAAGGAAACCATAAATCAACTCACCAATCAAAACCCCAAAACAAATCCCAGAATTTATGTGTCAAATAAATAACCCTCAATCCGTAGTCAGTATAATGGCATCGAGAGAAATCAAGTAGAGAACGAGGGTTCACAAAAAATGGAAATTGATTCTTCAAAACGCCTAGAGAAAGCATGGATAGAACAAGGTAGAGTTGGCAAACGAGCCAAGCTCCTGCTCCGCTCGTTGCTCGTGGTCGAGCTCGGCTCGGCCCACGAGCTCGTACTGTAGCGGAGCCAAGCCGAAATACTCGGCTCAGGCTCTCCTTTTTAAATTTTTTTAACTGTCCTTATATAAAAAAAATAAAAATAAAAAATTAGACGAGCCGCTCATAAAAAACGAGCCGAGCCTACCTAGCCGGCCTGCTCGGCTTGTTCTCGGGCTCGTTTATTGACGAGCCCGAGCGGCCCGTGAGTAGCTACAGTACGAGCCGAGCGGTCAAGCCGACGAGTCGCTCGGCTCGATTGCCACCACTAGAACAAGGGTTGCATCCCCTAAAATTGGGAATACGACCTTGGTTAGATCAAGTGGCCCCTTTATACGTCACAAAAACAAAAACAACTAAGTTCAAAGTAAAGATGGGAAGTTTGATTTCAGAAGAGAGAAAAGATGAAAGTTGGTGAGAGGTATGGAAAGTGGCACATTGCAGTTGTAGATTGTGTGGATAGAGATTCTGGCAAATTTAGAGAACAAATGCAGAACGACGCTGTTTTTTACACAAAAAAAAACCCTTATAAAACGACGTCGTTCTGGACGAAAGTGTGAACAGTGCGATTTGGATCCACGGTTATTAGTTTGTATATGTAAGGATTTAAGACGTGTAACGCCCCAAAATTTCACAAACACTGGAGTGTTACTAAAAATTCAATTTCTTTACGGAACGATAAAATAATATTCTTTAAATAAAAATAATAGAAATATCCATAATGAAAACATAATCACAATTTAAATAACCTTCTTGAACAAATTAAACTGACTAATAATTTAAAGTAAAAAAAAAAATAAACTTAATATTTTATCTTTTCGATTCCTCTTGGCAGTCGTATCACCATCCCGCCACTTTTCCAATCGACTTGAACTAACATGTAAATTTTTGTAAGAGTGAGTATTTAAAAAATACCCAATAAGATACGTGCAGTTTTCATACACAATTATATGCAATCAAATAAACACTTCATACAACTCTTCTCTTATGGAGTATGTTGGTGACCAAGCGATACACCCATCTTAGGTCATCTTAAATTCTTGTAGGATTTCTTAATAAAGAACCCAAAGGTCCACTGACAATTCATGCATAAATTAATGAATATAAAAGTATAAGGAAACGAATCACTTTCACAAAAGTATCTTACATTGATTGATCAAACGAGTTTTTGATAAAATATATATATATACTTGAAATTTACAGTTGCTTAGTATGAAATCTGGTGTGTAAATTTCTTTTGTGGTAAATTGTGGGACAATTGTAAACTATTTATAGTAAAAAAAAATATATATATAGCGGTTAAGTTATGGTACAATTGCGATGGAAAATTGTATTTATCAAATTTGATAAGAATTGGATTTTTAGTATAGTAATCTTAAAATGACATGTGTACATAATACATATCACAAAAAAGCGATTCTAATCCCAATACGTAATAGTGATGAAAACTTTTGACTTTAAATAGAATTCTAATAAAAAATTATCCCAATTCATTCCTTAGATATACGTGGCTATTCTCATCCAAACTCAAATTGATTTTAAAAAAATAAATAAATTACAGTTTCTTTGAATTTCAATATTTTGAGACTAGCTTATCCGAATTAATTTTTTCTCGGGTCTAATTTACATGATTAATTATGAGCTATCAAACGAGCCCCAAATTGATATATTTTTCGTCACTTTAACAATATCTAAGTATTTAACCCAAAATTTGAAGTTAATACATATATCACTTTAGTCCCTCAATTTTTCAAAAAAAAAAAAAAAAAGTGGCATGTAAAATAATTAAATTCTATTCTAAAATTTCCGGGCGTCACATGACGTGCTTCTTATGTAGTAATAGAGAGTATAGAAAATATTTTAATTTCATTTTCTTCGTTAAGAGCATGTTTGGTTTGGCTTAAAGAAAGACCCTTCATACATTTTGATCAAAAGTTTCCATGTTCCAAAGTTCTCAAATTTCAACTTATTATAACTGGCCATTATTTTGAGAAAATTGAGTTTTGAATAGTGATTTTCTGAGAATATATGATTAAAAAGTAGGGAAAAATTTTGGATTTACTTGCAAAATATTTTATTGTGTAAATGTGATTGAAAATAAGCGAGAATTATTTTTTTTAAAAAAATAATTATTGTTAAACAAGAGCTATATGAAATCTTGTCTCTTTAGCTATCCCACTATTAAAATTTTGACACCTCACTAAAATTTTGACAACTTAAAATAGTAGTGCGGTGTAAATTTTTTTTTTTTGGCAAGATAGCCTCGAAAGGACAATAGATCTCCACTCTTTCACATAATGAGTTTTTTTACTTCCTCCTTTTTGACTTTTGTTGTGTGTGGTGGATTTGAAAAGAACCATGAAGATAAGGCGTGTTTGGAACTAGGCCACTTGTAAGTATATTCTTGGAAAATATCTCATTCATGACCACAAGCTTTCTCTCTTCCCTACACAATTCACAACAAAACAATACAATGAGGACTCAAACTCAAGATTGTAATGCAATGGGCCCTTTTTTGTCTACCCTTTTTCCTTCGCCAAACAAACAAAATAATAATCATAATAATAAAAACATTTAATAAAAGCTTCAACAAGTGACATGTGGTTGTTGCATCAGATAAATCAATACTTGTTTATCTCGTGCATAATCCCATGGACTTATATGTGGTTGTGGCTCTTGTATTTGTCCTCATCATATTTGAAGTAACCATTTTGAAGTCAATTGTATTAAGTGACTTGTCCTTCTTGAATTGAAACATTTTGATAGATTTCATATATTTCATAATAGAATCGATTTTCATGTGCATGAGTGACCTAATCCTCATTTGAAAAGTTAATAAACAAAAAATGTCAGAATAATTGTTTTCTCTTGGAATATTCGCACATTAAAGATTAAAATCATTAAAAACAGCACTAATCTTCCAAGAGATAGGTTTTGGTGAGAGGGATAAAGAAAAATAAAATAATCATTTTCCAAACATTATGGGTTGTTCTCTTCGTATTTCAATTTTTAGTTTTAAATTTATTTTGGTCCATTTTGAAATTGCTGAAAACGCGTTCTTTTTGTCATTTTAAAAAATTGTTTCAAAAAAAATAAAAAATAAAAAGGTTTTGGTTTGGTTTTAACTGAAAACAATCAAAACGACTTTTTTTATGTTTTCCGTTTTCTTTTTAAATTTTTAACTCATTTTTAGAAATTCGTTTCTGAAAATATGTAAGTAAACATGTTTTCAATATTTTCGAAAATTGAAAATTGAAATGGCCTGAAAACAGCAAAGAGAATGACCATTTAGCTTTTCTTATGAGACGCCTATACTTGTCATTATCTCACTTTGTTTAATCATTGTTTTTATTTTTCCCAACTTTAATATGTGCAAACAAACAGGCTTATTTATGTTCTTGCTAACTAATCCATCGTTGAGAGTTTTCTTTTTATATTTTATCATCTTATGGAGGTACTGGAGAACAAATCCTAAAATAATACTTCAAATCTCGTTCAAATTTGAGTATCGGATTCCATCTATTTTTTGTTTTTGTTAAAATGCTACTTTGGTGTGCATATGATCGATATTTTGATTAAAAAGACAATTATACTTTCACAACAATATATTTTAATGATTCACAAAAAATAATCCAATCTAACTTGGACAAAAACGTCGAAATGTTAAACTAACAAGAAATTTAAAGGTTTTTACACTGCAAATGGCAACACATTTTATGTATTTTATACATTAAATAAATATATTATTTTATNTTTTGATTAAAAAGACAATTATACTTTCACAACAATATATTTTAATGATTCACAAAAAATAATCCAATCTAACTTGGACAAAAACGTCGAAATGTTAAACTAACAAGAAATTTAAAGGTTTTTACACTGCAAATGGCAACACATTTTATGTATTTTATACATTAAATAAATATATTATTTTATTAATTTTCTTACGTGCCTCGGAACAAAAGCAATTACAAGGTTCAACAATTACAACTATGGAGAAAACAAAAGACTTTTAAGGGTTCGTTTGATTGTAAATGTAGAAAAATTGGTGGAAAGAAAATGTTTTATAGAGAATTGATTTGCCTAGAAATTGTTTGACTGATAATTGTAATTGATTGTGTTTAATTGATATAATTTTTCGTAGAAAATGTTGAAAGTTTGAGTCCGTTTGGTTTCGTTTTTTTATGGAAATTGTCCATTAAAGTGATAATTTCTTCTACCATTGTCCAAAAATAAAAATTTGAAAAAAAACTATCATACCGAATACCATTCGTTTGACCTTGTTTTGTATGAAAATTATCAATAAAAGTGATAATTTTTTTTACCAATGTGTGTAGAATCTTTTCTAATTAAAAATAAAAAAATCCTGAAAAATATTTACTAACCAAAACATCAAAAATTTGTTTTCCTCAAAAATGTGGAAAATTTGGAAAGTTGGAAAACATTTTCCCGAAAAATTTTTGCCTATCAAATACTACAAAAGTTAAAAAATTGAAGAAATTTTCCATGAAAAATGTGGTGCATCAAACGGACCCTAAATTTCTCTCGAGATAGGCCTCATTTGTAAAAGACATGTGCCTTTTGTATGATAATAAGTTTAACTAATACAAAATCAAATGAAAATAATTTCAAGTTATCTAGGTGAGTTCTAACTAAACATGTTTCAAATACACGACAATTCACGTACATTGCTTAAAAATTATAAAAGATATCGAAATTGTTTAATATTAATTTCTTAGTTTCAAATCCCAGTCACGAGGGATTCATAGATCTTTCAAATGTAGAGCATACTAGGTTTTGAATCCGAATTCATTGCTTAAAATTGAAGCGAACATGTTTGCTACACAATCTAAACTTTCTTCAAAAGTTCAAAAGAGTAAGCTACATAATACATATACGTATCGATTTCTCTGAAACAACTTGTTAATTCGGGATTTGTATGCTTGTAGTGCTATCACAACTGCGGCTTGGATTTTGATGCCTCAACTACCATACAGAAGATAAGCAACAAAATGGCCTACAAATTACGTATCCTCCTTAAAAATGCACCAACTTGTAGAAAATGACATTGGGTTCTACGATGGTTGAACATGTAAGCAATACATATCATGATTTTTTTTATAATTGTTATTTTATTAAGAAATACGAAGAGAATTTTAAACATATTTTACGCGTCTCTAGTTTTAAATCCAAACAAAGTGCAAGATTTTTTTAGGAATGACTTTATATGAACAAATAATTAGTGTTGGGCAATCTAATTGCATTTTTCAGAAGTCCCAAAAATTGACGCAGAACGGAAGAAACAAGATTTACTAGCGTAAAATTCTCCAAAAACGAAATTTTATACAAAATCAATGATGATGGAAAAACATCCAAAAGCCTTTAAATAGGCGTTACAAGAACCCTA
>CAIGRO010145451.1:0-16634 GCA_903798355.1 Fraxinus baroniana | reverse complement strand
CTTTCTCATCTTGATAATTTTATAATCTCCAATTTTGTCGTCACATATTACTTTTGATTAGTTTAAAACAATCATTCAATCATTCATCATTTATCTATATAAAATAGAAGTTATATAATTATAGTACTTGGTAGAAATTGAATTACAATCCACGTGAGTTCGAGATTCTTAACTCAATCATTATATTACAAAATTTGACACCATACACTTGCGGTATAATTCACGTTATAGAAAAAGCGTGACAATTACTTCAATGTAAATTACATATTTCATGATTTCAGGCCATCCATTCTACTATACTGTACAATTTTTTTTTAACAATATGCATAGCACAAATTGTGCAAAATAGCTATTTGAATTCCTTATAGCCAATATAATCTACATAGCAAACACCAATTGAATAACTAACTATAGAACATTTATTTAACCATAAAAAATATGAAGCAGCTTCCTCAAACTCTAAGGAAAAAAATTCCTCATCAGATTTGTTTTTCATTAAACGTGACATAATTACCATAATTTCTAAAGCATGGACTAAATTCGTAATTGGAAGAATAAAATATAAGCACAATGGAATGGATTGAAATAGATTACTTTGAATTACAGATTTCATGCTTTGAAGCCATCCATTCTACTATAATGTACAATTTTTTAACAATAAGCATAGCTCAAATTATACATAATACATATTTTAATTCCTTATAGCCAATCTAATCTATATAACAAAGACCAACTGAATAACTGACCACATGACAATTATTTATACCCTTAAAAAACAGCAATTTCCTCCAACTCTAAAGGAAAAGATTCATCATCAGATTTGTTTCCCCCTTAATCAGCGAAGTTAATACAATATAGTATAACCAACTTACGCGCGCAAATTACATCCAAACCTTAAAAATAAAACTCAATAGGCAAAAAAATAAATTCGAAGAAGCTAAATTAACATTAACCCACAGCAATTTTACAGTAAAAATTACCGAATAAAATGAATTCAAAATCTTCAAAAACCTCAATTCATATAAACGTGAAGATGTAAATAAACCCTATGAACTAAAATGAAAAAGAGCACACAATCTCTAGGGAAAGAGAGAACAAAAGAGAGTTTTTGCATACGGAGGGAGAGAATAGTATAAACCTGCGCCGGAATCAATTAGGTTGCCAGAATTTGTTAGTAGAGAAGGGTTAAAATTGGGCGCTTCTTTGAGTTTAATACTTATGGGATCTTCTGGGATGCTATATTCGAAGAAGGATGTAAGATTCTTGCAACCATTTGGGTTTAGGGTTTTGGAGTACGAAATAGGGGAAAAGGAATAGGTGTGATGTATTTTGAAGTTGAACTAAGAAAATTCTGGAAAATAATCGATTTTATGCGATGATTGTTCTTATTCTTTTGTTGCATAGAACGCGATTTCACAGGCTTTATTGGATCAGCATCGCCTGCAGTTGGTAAAGGCAATAGGATTGCTAGGGTTCGGTAAGGTAAAAGGCAAGTGGTAGACAAGATCTTAAGTCGAGGCAACGTTGTTTTGAGTGACGATATGAGTATTCGACACGACATGTGGCAAAATAAAAAAAAAAAAACTGCCTCTTTTATATTATTAGGATAGGAAATGAAGATAATGAAATAGAAAAACTATTAACTCACAAAAAAATTTACTTACTTCTATTTCAAAGAAAATCATATAGCCTCCGTTTGATGCGCATTATTGTAGAATGAAAATGAAAAATATTGTCATTATTGGGGTTCGCACAAGAGATAGAAAATTCGAATTTAAATGTTAATGTGATGGATAACGATTATATTTTTCATTTTAATGAGATAATAATGTAGATCAAACAGGGCCATAATTTCGTATCGACAAATTTAATATCTTTGAAATCTTATTTTTGTTGATAAATTGTATTTAATAGTTGTTGTGATATACATGGTGTAAATGGATTATTAGATTTATCGAACAATTATTAGATATTTGTTGTAAATTATTGGAGCATTTTTAAATCAAATTCATATTTATTATTTTATTCTTCTCAAGCATGGTGTCATAACTCACTTAAATAACTTTGATAGATGGATTTGCAATGATTGTCATGTATTGACAATGCCATGAATGGTGGAATAAATTCCTTGCAAAAAGGGTTGTTGAGGATGAAGAAGATGATAAATGTAAATAATGAATTGTATGGCCGACATATCGTTCTCGACATTTTATAAATGTCAAGAATTACACGTTAACTATAATTCTTGACGTTGTATCAAATGTTGAGAATTATGTTACAAACTTAGCGAAGCTACAAAATATTTTATTTTTACCGTTGACCATATTTCTTACGAGTAGCATGTTTGTTTTAATATTTGTGTTAGCTAATCTTACTTGCATTGATGACATGTAGATAGATATGAGAGATGTTATGAGATTCCTTGTCTAGCATGGTGGTAAATTAGTCAACATAGAGGACGAGTGGAAGTGGTTTGGGAACCGAACACCATCAATTGTTATTCGAAAGGCTTCATCTTGATAGAATGAAATTTTGAATCCACTTGAAATTTAAAGTTTTGAACATGAATGTACCTCCCGTTGATGGAACCGATGACGAGGATTTGCATTGGTACATTTATGTTCACACACAAACAACCTTGTGTATAATTGCAGATCAAGATGATGTTGGAAGGCAAGAGGTAAATGTAGGAGTTGATCATTTATCACCAATTGAAGATGCATTGTATGGGCATGAAAAAGTTGATGTGTTCGAACTAAAAGAGCCACGAATGATTTCAGATACGGATATCAGCCTAGTAGAATCCATATATTGGAAATGCAAAAGAATCGGAAGATCAATGGGACATTGAGGAGAATCAAATCTTTTTCAATAAGAAAGAACTACACACATGGCTTCGATTACAGGCTTTGACTGAGAATTTTTCATTTTAAAGTTAAAAAGTCGAATAATAAATTTCTCACTGTATGTTGCTTGGATATCAACTGCAATGGGCTATTACGAGCTTTTTGTTAGTGATGATGGATTTATAACACACCTTTGGTTGAAATATTATTGAGGAACTTCTACGTCTAATTGGTTCGATTTAGTCCTTGACATTTCATGATATTCTCGTCATTTCAAAAGTTATCGACATTTGGACCCTATTTATCACAACACTTGATCATGTATATAGAATGAGATGTCATTCCGTTTCCGTTAGTTTTATACATATCTCGACATTTGAAATGTTGTTCTCGACATTAAATACATGTTATTCTAGACAATTGATATTTCAACTGTCATGAACAACAAAATTGTACACAATATAAAACCTAAACAACATTCAAGTATTAAAACAAAATACTGTTGTCTCCATTACAATTCTACATTAGCATTAAGAACTATACTATCAACCAAAAAATCTGCCTAATGATGGTACACAAAATGACGTTGCAAAAGGTTTTTCCAAAACACACGATGCTATGTTCCACCAATATTATAAACTAATTAGAATCTCTCTCACCCTTTCTATGACCAGACCGTGTGACAGGAATCCGCATGTTAGCACTAGGCATCTTGACCCTGAGGGATCGAGGTCGAGATGACGGTGGAACATTGACTGTAGGGGGATCTGCGATGGTGGTAACCATATATGAGGACTTTTAGGACAAGTCATCGACATTGCAAGCATCTATTTCGGATGCCTCGACATGCTTTCTATCACCACAGTGTTGGGCAAGGACAATTCATCATAATCATCATGTACATGCATATCTCCAATTTCTGTAGTTACATCACTGAACCTACGTTTCATCATACTTATCTACTCGGTCACATGGTCCCCCATTTCCTTTTCGATACCAGTGAACTTCACGTTCATTTTCTCCCTTAATTCGCCCAACCTAATCTCAATCACCTTCCTCTGTTCAGTCAACAAAGCTCTTATGTCATCCAAAGACACATGCCTCGCTGGTAGACGTTTCCCCAAGCTAGAAGATGATGACAAGTCCTGGACTGGATCGTAATACCCTTCTTCTCCACCTTTATCATCACTGAAATCCTTTAGATGAAGTCCACTTGTGTTACCTCTCCTAGATTTGTTGCTTTGGTTGTTGTTCTCATCATTTCGTATCACTTCACTTTCTGGTGGGCAGTCTTGTATTTCAATTTGTTGAGGACAACTGTTACATACTTGGTGCTACTAACCTGTGAAATTTGGGCCTGAATGCACTCTTTCTCCAAAATTTTGCATCGGTGTGAGAAAGTCATCTACAAATAACAAAAATGAATAAGACAAATAATATAAGAACATACTCATATAAGAAAATAGAGTATTATAAAAATTGAGATGATTAAGGAATGTATATAAATCAAGAAGATCAATATGAAATCATCATTAATCACTCCCGTAAGAACTATATTTCCAGTTTTAAGCTCTTCTACTATTGAAGATATTGAAGTTCGAACAGAGACGGAAAACTAATGGGTAAGTCAGAAAAAGAGTCAGCTTTCATCACTTTAATGGATGTTGGAAATTCATTGCTTTCTACCTTAGGAAAAAGAAAAGAAAAGAAAAACTCACAATTTTCACCTACTGTGAACACTTTGGTTATTCTTACAAATAAGGGAACAAGACAAAGAGGTCATTCTCCTTCAAGGTTAAATCTGCCAATGATGGATTATGAAATGGGAGATTAATCATGCAATTTCAAAATCATGTGAGGTATCAATAAGGTTGACAACGTGGGATATGTACAAAGACATATATTCAGATGTTTAACTAATGACTAGCAACAGAAGTTGAACATAAAGAAACAAATTATTTTCTAGTGCAAATTACTCCAGTGGAGTTTCAGTAGATTTGTCTTTAACATTTAGGCTTCACTTATGGGAAGACGCAATGACACAACAATATTTGACAATAGCTTGAAGTTTTGTGCAGAATATAAAAAAGTACCCCATCACTGAATGAAAATAGGTTCAATGTTAAAGCATTGTGTTCCCTATTAATCTAGCACCCAAAGTTACACAACTGCTATGTCATTTTAGTAAAAAAAAAAATGGGAAAAGATAATTGGGAAATCATGTTTTCCGCCAAGTCTTTTGTCATTTGGGCCACTTCCGATATAACAACCAGTGTATCACGTAAAAGGGCTATCCCATATAAACTCAGCACTGCAAATAGCTAAACGTATATTTTATCTATGGTAAGAGGCTAACTTAATCCAAAGGAAAGTACTTTTCTAGTTCACAAACTTTAAAGAACAGAACTGTACCTAATGAATAATCTCTGGAGTCAGGTTAAATGTAACTCTATTAGACTGAAAATACAACAAATATAGACATTATAATTAGGTTGCGTGTTGAAAAAATGAAAGACAAGTAATCAAATCTCTTTTATATAACTAAGACATTATTAGACCTCACAGACAGAGAAAAGCTAACTTCGAAAGGACTTGGGAGCTGTTTGGCTTAAGCGTGTTTCTAGATTGAATAATAATAAATGACTACATGGTATATTATTATATGTTATTTTAACATCAAAATATGAGTTATATATCTAAATTGAATAATAATAAATAACTATTACTTGGAGTTACAATTTATCTTTTCTAAAATATTAATTAAGTACATTATTGAGGATTAAATCTTTTAACCATTTGTTCAAAATAATATCATAGAATTCTCATGTAATCAATATAATCCAACCAATTCATGTGCATGACTATTACTAGTTTTGATTATAATATATGATGATAATATCACACCGTATAGGCTAGAATTTGTCTTACCTCTACAGTATAACCATCCACATTAAAATTAGAGATAATGCCAAAAAATCGACAACTTATCTCATTATGGTCCAACAAACCAGGTTGCTGCGTCATAAGTGGAATATATGTGTTCGATACATACTCTCATGTTTTCTGCTAAATGTATTTCAGTATATCAACAAAAGAGGAGAAGCATACTACAAGTAAACATAGATAATACATGTATTGGAGAAATTCGTTAAAGTTTAGACAACAAACGAGGTTTTATTAGTTATAAATTCCACTTTCTAGAACTCATCACCAACTACGAATACAAATAAAACAAGGGACCTTCTTCTTATTTTATCTTCCACCCATTAGATTTTTATTCTAGGCTCCATTGAATACGATGTTCACACACAACAAAATTCCTCTAATTTGACCTTATGATATACGTTCACGCAGAGAAAATAAAAATCCTAAGTTCGAATAAATTAGCGAATTGAAAAAACATATATGTTTAAATTTTTTAATAAACACGATGCAAATAAATTATTGAAAATATAATTCGTAATTTCTACATTTTTAATATCAGATCTCATAGTGCCATCAATCAAAAAATATAAAATTTTTGTAAGGATGTGAAGAACTGACCGTAAAATTTTGGAACACTTTAACGCAATTCAAGCAAAAATTGGAGGGGATTTACCACTCATTGGCTATGAGAAACCCGGGATCGGCATGGTCGACTGAAAAATGACGATCAGCATCGACGATTTAGGTAGAAAAGTTTTAGAGTTGAGAAATAGATGAAGGCTTCAGGTGTGGCTTCTGCTTTTCACATAAGGCCATTATTTGGTTGTAAGATTTTTTTTTGTTTTTCTAAAGTTGATGGGTTGGGTTGAGTGGTTAGTGGTCGGTTTGATGGGCTCACCATCCAAATTCAACAAACCTATTTCAAAAGAACAAAACTAAAAATTATGTAAGAATCTGATTTGGATTGATTTTCATGGATTTAATTTCACTTTTCATTTAATCTATCATTTAGAACCATCTAGACTGGGATTGTAAACACGCTGGGGATGAATAGCATTTTTTATGTTGGTCAAAAATGATGGAAAATGTGTGGTTGAGAAATATGGATAAGTTATTGATGTGATGGAAAATATTATTATATTGAAGAATATGTGGTTGAAAATGAGTAGAAAAATGAAAATGAAAATTATAAAATGACTCAAATAGGGACTTAATGCATGAATTGATATTTGTACTTTTTCAAATATTTAATATATATTATGTGTCAAATTTCTATTTGCTAATACAATTTATAATTATTATATGAATAATTATGTTTTCATGGTGGAAGTTGAAATTTTCATTGAGGGCATTTTGGTCTAAATTTTAGCAAATTGGACATGGAACAAATTTTGAACATTTTTACAAATAATCACGTCCATTTTCAATGGTAGCAATGGGCCGAGTCGACTTCGTGCTCATTTGTAATGAGAGCTTGGCTCGTTGCTCGCGGGTCGAGCTCGACTTTTTTTTCCCCCCTAAAGATAAGCCTTTTTACAAAAAAAAAAATTATAAATTTTTGACGAGCCTACTCGCTCGCCTCGTGCATCAGCCTGCTTGGCTCGGTCGAGCCCGAGTCGCTCGGCTTCATTGACACCACATTTCTGGTAATTTCCACTTAAAAAGAATCGCCAGAAGCATATACACTTTACTGCGCGCTACCTTCCAGTCGCTCTCTGTCCCCTCTCTGTCTTTCTCACCCGTTTCGAATTTCCTAAAATTTTCTTCAATTTCACTCTTATATCTCCTCTGAATCAAAATTATTTTTTTTATCGCTTTATCAAAATTTAGGGTGTCGACTTGAATTCGAATGAGATGATATCCACGATGAGCAGCAACAAAAATGGTTTGTCGGACGGAAAAGACGAAGATGCTGTTGGAGATGAACCCAAGGTCAGTTTCACCAGTAGTAGCAGTGGCGCTTTAGGCGGAGGAGATGCTGGCTTGAGTCCAGGGGGGCCTTCGGAAGAAGCTAGGGTTTCTGGTGGAAGTGCGGGTAAATCAGAGCAAGCTATGTTTTCTGATGTTTTGAATGAATCTCGAGTTACCAAGGTGAAAAATGAAGAAAATAAATCTGTTGATGCGTATAGAGTTTCGGAAAATCAGGATAGTTGTTCTATTCCGAGTGATTCTTGGGACCATAAGAATAAGATGCATATTGGTATGGAAGCAGATTATGATTCTCTGCTCTCGGGATTTGACGAGTTTGTGGCGAAGGGAAATGGTGAAGCCGTCGGCAATGGGTACCAAGTTGGTGACATGGTGTGGGGCAAAGTAAAATCCCACCCGTGGTGGCCTGGATTTATATACAATGAAGCCTTTGCTACGCCTTCTGTTCGGAGAACCAAACATGAGGGCCGTGTGTTGGTGGCATTTTTCGGGGATGGTAGCTATGGGTGGTTTGAACCAGCCGAACTAATACCATTTGAGAAGAACTTTGCGGATAAATCTCGGCAAACACTTTCACGGTCATTTTTAAAGGCAGTGGAGGAAGCTGTGGATGAGGTATCTCGAAGAAGGGGTTTGGGTCTTATCTGTAGATGTCGAAACAAGTTTAATCTTAGGCCTACCGGTGTTGAGGGATACTTTATTGCAGATGTAGCTGGTTATGAACCGAGCGCAGTTTATCCCGCAAGTCAGATTGAAAAAGCACGAGACAGTTTTCTTCCCAGGGAGATGCTCACTTTCGTACAACAGCTAGCCTTGAAACCCTTGTCAGATGAGTATTGGATGCTAGATTTTATCAAGAACAAGGCCACAGTTTTAGTGTTCAGAAAGGCCCTGTTTGAGGAGTATGATGAGACATATGCACAAGCCTTTGGTACTGAGTTTGTGCGCCCTGCTCGGCCCACGAAGCCTCCTGTTATGGATTCATCTAAAGGTATTGTTTATTATGCCTTTTTGAAGATTTGGTGGTGTATTTGTTGTATGTTCTGCGCCGCTAATCTTCCAGTACATCTTAATTACGTGAACTTGGAAGTCTAATGTGTTTGAATAGCTCCCTTTAATTTTATTGGGGATTGCTTTATTGTGGTTGTGGGTTATCTAGGACTATTTGAGGTTCCAAACAGCAGAAAATGTTCCACTCAATACATATAAATTTTTTTCATAATTGGGACTATTTAAATATACCTTTTTGTATCTCTCAAGTGATATATGTCTTTGATAGCACCACCATCTGGAGTGACATCTTGTGATGAGTTCTGTCTATAATATGGCAAGAGTATGATGCAGCGAGAGTTGCTGCTATGCTATTTGACTATAGCAATGATTGATATTTGAATAAGAAATGGTGAATAGGATTAGTCTCCATTCAATCACTTGTATGCATGTGATAAAATAGTTTATTAGAACCTGCACAGATTTTCTTGTTGTATGTCTTCTTATCATAGGGAGCTTATAATGTTCGAAGAGAGGTGGATCTGGGGCAACAAACTTAATGTCGATAGATACTTTAATTTAGAGATGGGATCTTGTTGTATTAATGCTTCGTCTTCTCACTCTTGCCTCATTGTATGTTCTTGCTGTTAAACTTTAATTCTTTTATCCGATTTCTTTTATTTTTTTATTTCATTTTATCGGTCATGCCTTTCTTTGTATTTCCACTTGATGCTGCTTGAAGTTTTTCTTCGACTATCTATGTATGCAGAACTTAGGAGTAGAAATTGAGATGGATTTATTCAGTGTGTGATTTTACACCCACTTTTTCTAGTGTGATGTAGCTGTTATTTGATCCCTCTGCGTCAACCATATGAGATGCTTTTCCCATTTGGGTGGTCCACCATGTTGGCTTTTTCTAACAATAAACAAAGATATCTTTCATATATATTTGAGTGATGACTACAAATGTACAATACATCCATAAAAAGAAAAATACGCTTATTTTTTTAAGGTGAATTTGGTGGAAGCAATGCTTAAAAATGAAAAATTGGGTATCGAGGTGTTTTTCCTTAGCCTAAGTCGATGCACTTTACGGTGTAAGCTTAAATAACAACTAAAATATTAATTGTTTTTACAGGAATACAAAATTGTAGTCATAATAAACCATCTAAAATATTCATAATAGCTCGTTTTAACAAAATTAAAAGATTGCACCTAGCGCAAAATGGATGAAAAAGTAGCAAACAATGAAGTTACAGTGTAATGTTCACATAATGAGACCATTAGTAGTACTAGAATTAAAAGTCTGAAACAAAAAATATTCAAGAATTGCTTGTATGACTTTGAAAGAAAATAAAACAAAATTGCAGCGATAACTGCAAAATATTAGAAGAAAGAAAAGTTCAGTATTAAGCGTCACAGGTATCATAGACTGGCCTTCTTCTGCTGGAAAATTGTACCTTCACATGGGAGAAGGGTTTATTGTACTTAAGTTATAGGAGTTGGAGGCTTGCCTGGTTGACTTGTTCCTCATCTCTATTTCTCTAAATTTTTCATTCTAGTTTCTAGAGTTAAGTTGGGTTTGAAATAGTCCAAAAAGCCCGTGAAGTGTCCAGAAGGGCTA
The DNA here is from genome assembly GCA_903798355.1 of Fraxinus baroniana. Taxonomy (NCBI): domain Eukaryota; kingdom Viridiplantae; phylum Streptophyta; class Magnoliopsida; order Lamiales; family Oleaceae; genus Fraxinus; species Fraxinus baroniana. Next base: position 6,320 of record CAIGRO010145451.1, on the reverse strand, counting down.
GAAAAGCGATTGCACACCTCAACCACCCTAGGCTTATGTCTTGGAGACAGTGGTGTAAGAGATTAAATATTGTCTTTGATATGTTTATGAAGACTTCGCCTGAGGTGTGCCTCAAAGCCTAAATCCCTGGTGCTTTTTGGAGACAATGGTGTAAGAGATTAACAGCCTGTTTGGTACGGCTTAAAATCCAATTAAAATTGAAAATATAGTCGTTATTGAGTCCCACCCGTCTAATAAAAGTCAATAATGACGGCTATATTTTCAATTTTAATCTGATTTTAATCTCTACCACACACCCTCTAAATATTGGCAAGTATAGGTTCTCATTATAGTACACTTGCAACAATTTAGCCCATGTTTTGGTCCCCATTCCTTAAAACTCATTTATCTCCAAACTCATTTCCAATTATACATTTTTTGGAACTCACGACTTTTATCAATTTTTCAACAACATATTTCATCAACTTTTATCGAAATTTATTGAAAATCTAATTATTATCCAAACCAAACAGGGGTTAGTATTGCTTTACCCTTAGTTTCGCAATTTCACTTGTTCTACCAGGTTCATTAGCCCAACTCAATACTCTGTAGTTATGAAATATTTAATGATCTCCATAAATCTAAGATATTGGTCCGTCTTCAAAAGAACATATAACATACAACTTAGTTGGGCTTATTTCTTTATGCTTTGCTGAATAGACTCTTTATTCATTAAATGACTTGTGTCAAACACTTACTAGAAGCAATTGCTTATATATGGCAATGTTTTAAATGATATGAGGTGTTCATTAGGAGTCAAATATTATGCTTTTGAGTGTCCTTTTTCAAAAAATGGTCAACAGTAAAGGAAAATTTTGTCGTTCAATTACATAAACAAGATATATTGGAAGATAATATATAACTCACAAGGGCAAAAACTCGTACTGAAATTGGGTGCATCATCTGAAAACTTCTCAAGACCAATAAAATATGACATGTTTGAGAAATAAATGGGAAAGAAACAAAACAATGCTGAAGGCAACGATTCTAAGCAGCGGTCATACTGGCACCTTGATATGTTGCTTGAAGCAACCAATATAAGCCCCTGTTATCAAAATTATTGAGAAAAAATGATGCTTCGAATAGCGAGTTTATGTGTGTTTAAAAAGTATGAAAAAGTTTTGGATATACGTACAAAGTATTTTATTGTATGAATGTGTGGTTGAAAATGAGTAAGAGAATTAAAGAGTTGTTTTAAAGGGAGACAAATAGGGCTGAGCTTATTCTGTTTGGATATATTTGATTAGTGCTGTGATTTTCATCTCTTTTTCCTTCTTTTGCTAACCTCGTGTGTGTCTGGAGCTCGAGTGCATCAGACAAGAGGAGTGAGGATCATTATGCTCATTGTCTTTCTAAATGGTTGCAAATGGAAACCTGTTCAACTTGGCAAAATTACCATGTAATCAAGAGCTTCTATTGAATATCTATTTGCATTCTTAAAGAAATTAAAAGGTGACCAGTTGCTAATTACTTAATTTGATAATATGGCTTTTTATATATCTCTAGTTCATTTCTATTGCGAATGTGATTTGTTTGAGAACTTTGGAACTGGATAAGCCTAAGGGGATCAATCCTTCCAGCAGGTGGGACATAAAAATTAATTCAGCTTGGGCTCATTCAGTGTGGGCTTGGACTCTAAAGCCTTTTACATTAATGGATTAACAGTATTTTTGTTGACCAAGCATGGAAGAATCAAGTTGTCTCCTTACCTACCTCTTGGTCTGGTAGAACAGGATGGACCTGTCTGCAGTCTACCAGTTTTTGCAGTCAAACAAATAATTTGTGCTAGGTTCCAAAAATATTTGGACTTCTATGCACCTTTTAAGTTAATGTAAGAGCTTTTTGGACATGTAAAATGGGAAGGTAAAACTTTACTCGACATGATATGTTTTTGGAGACTTGTAATAATCATATCAAAATTTGTTTGCTCACTACTATGAACTTTTTTGTGATGAATAATAAGGAAACAAAGAGTTAAAATCCTCTAATGCTTTTTGGCCATATGCTCTTCTGAAGATGTAATTCATGGTATGAAGCCAATAAAATTTTAGCTGTGATCTTGGTTAATGTCTGATATGATTATGCAATTCTAAGAACAAACTACATTTGGGAAAATATATTTTTTGGAGAAAATGTTTAAGAAATTGAGAAGGTATTTCTTACTAGAATACTAGACAAATTCAATTTATTTCTTACACCAAATGATGTATAAGGGAATGTTATTTGCCATAATATTTCTATAGCTGCTCTACGTTGCCAATGCTTTTCTTCTCAATGATTACTTGTTAGGAGTCGGATTTCACCATATTAAGCTGAAAGTAATTAATACTATGAAAATAAATTACGTGATATCTCGAAAAAGAATTTATGAGAATTAAATAAATTGTGACATGTTATCATAGATACATGGGTAACTACTTTCTTCTGGACTTGTCTCTCTGTTAATACTATTATTTCTCTTATAAACTTTGTCCTTGGAAATTCATTTTAGTTGAAAACTATCTAAATTTATAAGGCTTTAAAATCCATTATTGTTGACTAGAAAAATAATTCTTCTACTTTATTTGTTCATAATCTTGTTTAATCTATATTTTTAATAGTTAATGACAAGTCTTTTAACCAACTACGAATGTTAGCTAACAATTGCTCTCAAGGAAGTCCTCTGATCACGTTGAAGCTAAAATTTGACTTCTGATAAATCCAGGGGTGGGGGTAACACAGTAGGCTAACATGTATGTTGTAAATGTATTTACGTAAAAGGTGTTGACATTTATGCATAATTGTCAAATAAGTTTTGTCATTCTCTGTTGACTCATCTCTTCTCATGTGTCGTCTAGAAGGAACGGTACGGAAGATTGTTGGTGGACTTTAGGAGCTATTAATTTTGTCCTTTAGTTGGTCTACCTTAAATGTTGAGGGGACCACCTTTTAATGGGAAAATTTCTCTCTTAACTATTTACCTTCTCATGTGCCATACAACAAATTTTTCATTTGTTATTGCTTTAGTTATTCATGAAGTTATGCTCCATCAACACTTCCCCCAAATCTTGCACCTGTTAGTGCTTGCTGCCACTTGTTCACCTCTTGTTTAGCTTTAGTTGTTATCTTAATATAATGTTATTGCACAAGACAATCATTGAGATATATCTGCATTTAATTATTTGGAGACTTCGATATGGCATAATGACGATTGTTCTTAATCTCTCATGTTGAGATATTTCTGCATTTAATTATTTGGAGACTTCAATATGGCATAATGACGATTGTTCTTAATCTCTCGTGCCTTTTGTCCATTGACCTTGTGTACGTTGGGCGCTGGGGGGATATGCTAGGCTAATATGATTATTTCTAAATGTAATAGGTCAACGACAATATTTTTTCATAGTTGTTGTTTTCATGTTTTGACTTATCTCTTCTCATATATCATCTAGAAGAAATAGATGGAAAATTGTTGGTGTACTCAAGGGACTATTAATTGTCCATTGGTCTCGCTTTTAATGTTGTGAGGCGGCTTTTGATGGAAAGCTTTATCTCCTTTTATTATTTCACTATTTACCTGCATGTATGGCATGTCAGAGAAATTTTACTTGGTACCTTTTTGATTTTTCTGGAATATGTGCATCATTAACTCCTCCCCTGGCTCTTGCAACTCTTTTTGGTTGCTGCCACTTGCTCTCAGCTTGTTTTGTGTTAGTTGTCAATCTTAATTTTGCGCGTTTGTTTGGATAATCATTGAGATCCAGCTTCATTTTTGCAAGTTACCTGTATAGCATGATTAATATTGTCATATTAATCTTTTATTCTTTGGTTCACTGACATTATGCGTTTCTTGAGTAGAGATGAGCATGTCAGCTTTCCCATTAAACTGTATTTATCTAAGAACTTGTATCTTTATGGTTTTTCTCGTCATTTTTGTAATTCTGTGTCATCTTGCAGATCCTTTGAGTGGCCGACTTGTCATTGCAGAAGCTCTTGGTAAGGAGAAAAGCTCTGCAAAACCTATTAGAATAAAGGACCAAATTGAGAAAGAAAGGTATCTATTTAAACGCCGAGACACACCAAATGAGTTTAAGGCTAAAAAGGCAAGCTTGACCCAAGTTGGCTCCTCTAGTCAGCCTCTTTCGGAAGATGGGTCGCATGTTTCTGGGATAGTTGATTATTCTGGCATGTCTGAGCATGTGCATCAGAGTCCCGATACCAGTGTTTCTGAAGGCCATGACCTACCTACAAGTCATCACGTTTCTGCTGAAGATTTACACAAAAAGAAACTTCAGGACGTTTGCAGTGGTGTGCATCCTTTTTCTCTATTTTTTTAGTACACATCTTCTCTGTTTAGTGATTACTAAGCGAACTCATGGTTTAGGTCCCAAGAAGCTTTTGGACAATGGAGCTAAGACAGCAAAGGTACACAAGCATCCTGCTGGGGAAATAAGAACTGAGAATCCAGTTCTGACAGAGAAGAAGAAGAAGAAGAAGAAGAGAAAGAATGAAATGGGCATTAGGGTTAACCATGCGCAGATACCTGGCGTTGTCGATAACAGCAGAGCAGCACCCGTGAGAGTTTCAGGAACATCTGCTCAAGTTTCTCTGGGTGAAAAGTCTCAGCTTCCTTCAATGGAAACATGGCAGGCTGTTGGGATAGGGGATGCAGAGTTTGAACTTGCAGTGCTACTGAAAGATTTACAAGCTCTTGCTCTCAACCCCTTCCATGGCGTGGAAAGGAGGAGTCCAGCTATTATCAAGCAGGTTTTATTAAAATTCCGATCTCTCGTCTATCAGAAGAGCTTGGCCTTGTCAGCTCCAGCAGAGAATGATTTAATTGAAGCTCGTGCAAGTAAATTACCTCCTGCCAGATCTCCAATCATTTCTGCAGAGAATATCAAAGAGGTTTCAACTGTGAAGCCTGTTAAACCTCCAGTCAGGCATGATGATCTAGGCAAAGTTGGAAAGAAACGTGGTCCATCTGATCGTCTTGAAGAAATTGCTTCAAAGAAAAAGAAGAGATTTGACGATGTGAAATCATTAGTAGCAGAGAAGAAGGCTGCCCAGAAGGCTATAGACATTCAACGAGGGGATGTAAAAGAAACAGGTGCGAAAATTGTAGCACTAATATCAGAAAAAGCAATTAAATTGGAATCTAGCAAAAGGATAGAGCAGCAGCCAACAAGAGCTGCTGATCGTGCAATGCTTGTTATGAAGTTTCCACAAGGAGGAGCACTTCCTTCAATTGCAGAACTGAAAGCGAAGTTTGCTCGTTTTGGTCCATTGGATCACTCTGGTACTCGAGTTTTCTGGAAGTCATATACATGCCGTGTTGTCTTCCAGTCCAAGGTTCATGCTCAAGCTGCCTTAAAGTTTGCTTCAGGAAGTAACAATTTATTTGGAAATACAAACGTGAGATGCTATATCCGGGAAGGTCAAGAATCAGAACAGGCCAAGGTTCAGAAGGACGACTCATCAATTGGGGCCTCCCAACAAACTAAAGATAATGTAGCTAAGCAAAGGGTGGCCGCTAAGCTTTCTTTGCCACTGAATCAGCAACCGCCTGCCCAGCTCAAGTCTTGTCTGAAGAAGTCCTCTGGCGATGAAGGCGGCAGTGGTAGAAGCACGCGCGTCAAGTTCGTATTAGGTGGGGACGAGACTCAATTGTTGAGCGGGAATGAGAACACCGATATCATTCCTACTTTTCCCAAGGTTGCTGCTTCTACACATTCAGTCGATCTTAGTAGTAAGAATTTTGCTAAGGTTGTTTCTCATTCTGCCAATGCCAATCCTTTGACTTATAATCAGTTTCAAAATTTGCGGAGTAATGTGCCATTTTCAGAGCAAGTATCTGCATCGTTTAATGTCTCACCCGCTCCACACATATCCATCATCCCAACAACAAACAATGATATTGCACAACAGATGCTTAATCTTCTAATCAAGTGCAATGATGTGGTTACCAACTTGAGGGAAACGCTCGGCTATGTGCCTTACCATCCTCTATAAACCGGACCACAAGAAAAAAAAAAAAAAATTGAATCTTAAGACGTGAAATTACTGCTTAGTTGGCAAACCAATGAAAGACAAATGTGGGAACGTAGATGTGCGGTGAAAAATGCGAGGAAAACATGGGAAGCCGAAGCACAAGATGATATGGACCGGTGGAGCATTTGTTGCAAATTCTGTGGTTTACTTTGTTTGGAATTATATTTTCAGAGTCAATAGAAGCTACTGGAAGCTGAATATTAGGCGCCAAAGTTAGTTAGGTTGTTGTGCTGTCGTTAGGAGTAGTTCCC
>CAIGRO010145421.1:0-13759 GCA_903798355.1 Fraxinus baroniana | reverse complement strand
GTGGTGGGTCAAGGCTCTGGATCCGTAACTCCAAGCACTCCGGTCGGAAATCAGATTCAAAATTTGCTGCCTGAAATTCGGTCTAACACTGACAAATCGCTGGTCGACCACCTTACTGATCGGAATCCACTACTAATCAACTCCTCCCTTCAAGACGAACCCAGCCATGTAAAGAATTTACCCCAAACAACTAACAATATATACCCTTCAATTTCAAACTGAAAACAGCGCCGTTGCGAATGTCGTGATTTCGCACCAAAAACAATCAGATTCTGGCTCAGTCGGGATGACATATGGTGGCAGACCACCTGGGTCAGCACCCTCCCACACTGGCTTACCTAACCCAGCCTTGGGTCAGAGCTAATTTCACCGCGATGCCCTACTTTTCGGGTTGGAGAGGAAAATGAATGATGGTGTAAATAAAAGTAGGATTTGGTTAATTTGGATTTCTATCAACCCGTCTAAAAGTTTTTGCAACTTATAAATTAATCTATTGAAACTTTTTGCAAAAAAATAGGTTTTTCGCAATGATTGACAAACATTACGAAATGTTCCACTTTTCGTAACGTTTGAGACATTTCACAACGTTTGTCAAACGTTGCAAAAGGCTTTTATTTTTTGCAACGTTTATTAAACGTTGTGAAAGGTGACTTTTTGCAATGTTTAGTAAAAGTTGCAAAAAGAAAAACCTTTTGCAACGTTTGACAAACGTTGTGAAAGTCTCACTTTTCGCAATATTTAATAAAAGTTGCAAAAAATAAAACCTTTCGCAACACTCAATAAACGTTGCAAAAAGGGGTCTATCGCAACAATTTTCTAAAAAACGTTGCTAAAACTCATTTATAATACCAATGACAACATTTTAGTAAATGGCAACATTCACTTACTAAAAAATTGCCAAAAGACCCTTTTAGCAACATTTATTAACAAATGTTGCATTTTTATTACTGCAAATGCATTTTTTGTCGTAGTGATTCTTGTTAGATTTGATATCATTTGAGCACAATAGTCATGTTTAATCACTTCAAATCTTTGAAGTGGTTACTTGAATAGAATAGGTTGAAAAAGTTTGAATGCAGGTTGTTCAAAATCAAAACCATATTTCTCAATTTGAAAACTATAGAAAGGATAGTTTGGGAGTGGTTGAACCACTAGAAGCTACCAAGAGATGTGTGTGATTTTGTGGTTAACTATACCATGTGGGTTACTTTTGGCTAGTAGATGGAACTTAGAGAATATCCTTACACTAGGAGTTTTGATCCCAATAAATTACCCCTATTGTACTAGTCGTGCAACATGGGAAAAAAGGTGTCTACAATGTTGTGTGAAGCTAGTTTTAAGTTATGTGACCTTATTCATGACCATTGATTAGGAGACAATCTATCTGACAAGTAAGCTGCATATAATATAGAGCATAATTAGGGTTGGAAAAAACTCTCGAACCAAATTGGATCCGAACTGAATTGAATCGAACAGTTCTTTTTAAGTTAAATACCCGAACGGGTTTTGAATTAAGAATCGACAAATTTGATTCGGTTCTCGATTCTAGACCAAAAACCAAAAAATTGAATAAGAACCAAATCTCCCTAATTTTTAAATTTTTTTTTTATCTTAAATAAGTCAAATTATTTTATTTTTTAAAATAAATTTGATAATTAATTAATTTAGTCCAAACTCAAAATATGATTTTAATATTTCAAATTTCCACCCAAGCCCAAACTAATCAAATTGACCTAAATTTTACTCAAATTTCTTATTCTACCGTAGTGTCGTTTCTGCCGTTCTACTATTATGAACTCGTCGTTTTCTTCTTTATGTGATTTTAACAGTCAAATCTATGAAGAACTTAACAAAGAGAGGTGCAAACGTTATCACGAGATTGGACTACGTTAGTTTGTAAGAGTTAAAAATTGAACATGTCATAATTGAATTAATGTACCGTTGTTGTAATATAAAAAAATAACTATATGAAACTCGAGAACCGAACTGAATGGAATCGAACCCGAACTGTTCAATAATTAAACTTGAAGCCGACGGTTCCATTTACTAAATACCAAAAAATTCGAGTTCGGTTCGATCCAGTTTTAAAGAGAACTGGTCGAACTGGACTATATCAAGCCCTAAGCATAACTTCCCTCGAGAACTAATGAAAAGATCCAAAAACAGAAAAGGGGCGCAATGAATACCAAAGTGTGTTGAAGCAATGAAAAACTCCTATAAGCATTGCTTCTGCCCGAGTTTAGCCTTAAATATTTACTTGTTTTAGACTTCTAGTGGTGATTGTTAGGTTTTTAGTGTAATCGGCAAGTTTGTGAACAAAAATGACTAGATTTAATATGATGTAAAAGTCAAGGAGTAAGTTGTAAATATTATAAGTTGAGTTGTATTAGGTCTAGGGTTTGAGGATGGAAAAAAGAAAAAAACGGTGTGACAATTTCGCTAGACTGTCTCTCTAACTTCGCTCGAACGGCAGAAACAAAAACATTGTACTCGCCTATCGCTCGCTCTCGCTATAGCGACAGTGTCATCCGAAAAGTTTCAATTCATGTTTTCTAAGACTTTTTATCCGGTCCATTCAGCTATAAACCTACAGTATAAATACCAACAGGCTTCTAAATGATTCTTTCCAAGGTTGAACATTGAGAGAACACATACTGCTTCATATCTACTTCATCAAATTCATCCACAGCTTTCAACCTTCGTTATTCGATTTGTTCTTGACGGTGAAAATATCAAACCTAATTAATCCAAATACCAAACGGCGTACTTCCTAAACATCTACCGAGTTCGAAGATCAAGGAAATGTGATTGAAGTTCCAGTTGTTGTGGAAGAACGTGGAGTTTTTTTGTTGATCCACAAGAGATAGAAGAATTCAAAAAGTTGGGAGTTGAATACAGGAGGACTTTGAAAATTGCAGTCGAGAGTTGGTACATTGGCACACAATCTAGGAAGACTGTGAGATTTGTAGTCGGAGGTCAGAGAGTACTAGTGGTAGTCATATCTAACGGATTGTAAGTTAAATTCGTTTATAGTGGATTTTGGACTAGCAAAGTGCTCGGAGTTTTTACCCAATTGGAGTTTCTCTGTGATCATTCTATGTGTTATTTACTATTTTCATATAACTGCGGCAATTCAATATAGGAAAATTGGATTGATTGATTAATCATGTAGAGATAATTAAACATGATTTGTTGTTATTTAATTATTAGTTTTTAATTTCGCATAATCACCTATTCACATCCCATCTAGGTGTAATTCAGGTCGAACCTCGTAATTTCAGTAATACTTATTTAGGTAAAGATTGGAGGTTGAGAGTCTCAAATCTAAAGTGAATAAGCCAAATTGATTCAGTGACTATCATTGGTAAAACTCAACTGAGCTTAAGTGGAAAATGAATAAATAAAGAGAATTCAACATTTAGAATTTACATCTCGAGAGAGAAAATAAAGAACAAGTTAGGGGTGTAAATCTTATGAGAGAAGTAAGGAAATATTTGATCATTGAGGGTTGAAAAATAATCATCTACGAAGTTTATTGTGATTGACTTCATTATGCAGATACATATATTGATCTAATATTGAATAAGTAGATGAATTAATCTAGGTGGCATAACTTGGAGGTAGTTTATGAATTATTCAAGTGAATTCAAAAATTTGACGCCAAATGGCAAACTATCCAACTATATTACTTATTATTTGTTCATGTTCATTAAGTAGTTAGTTTTATTCAAGACGAACAAATGTTCAAATTTGTGGGTATTTGATAGGTGCATTTCTATACCTGTTCGGGCCATCGAAAGTGAGTATTTAAAATTCGATTGGATCGTTACTTAATTGTTTTTGCATATTAATTGTTGTAGGATATATTCAGATTTGAGATGGTTTTAATCAAAAGAAGTGAAAATTGGTCGAATAAGTGCAAAAAGGAAGAATTTCAAAGTTCAAGGACTAACTTGCAAATATTCAAAAGTTGACGTGGATCAAGAAATGATGATTGGAGATTATACAGATTAAATTTGATGAAATTAGAAGATGAAGGACGAAAATTGCACGAAAGAGGACTCAAGATGCATAAATGATAAAAATCAGGGACCAAATTGAACTAGCCCAAAAATGGGACTTGCGTTCGCACCCCTATAGGCGTTACGATTGTAACAACTTATTTGATGGATGCATAATTCAATAGCATAATGCCTTATTTGATGGATGCATAATTCAATAGCATTGGTTGTTGCGATCACAACTCTGCATAGGGTTTGATTGCATGATATATTTTTCTGCACACTCCTATAATTCAACTACTTTATGAAAACCATCTTGAAAATGAATTTCTACCTAAATTCAGACTCTATAAATAAATAACTTCCTCCAACATTATAAGAGACCTCGGATATCATAAAGCATATTAAGTTTTGCAATTACGGGATGCAAATTAATCATTCTTTTGGGAGAATCTAAAAGGCAAGATATAAAAAATCAATCATTTGACGATTTAATCTTAATTTTTGGGCAAAGATGAGAAGGTGCAACTGATGATCAATTAAGAAACCATTGAAGAGATTTAAGATTTCAAGATTCCTCGTCTTTTTATTTTTTATTTTTTGCATATATCAAGAACACATGTGAGGTCTTATAAATTAAATATGAATTCTTGTATCTCTATAATATTAGGTTAGATTTTTAGTTCAAAGAAGAACCATTGTTATGGTTTTTTACAATACTTTGATGTCCAATATGTGTTTATTCTTGAATGGCTATTATAAGGCTTAATCCTTTTTAATTATATGATAAATAATTGAATTGATATGTGATTTTTATTGATATTGAGAGAAATAATAAGATATATAGCACATTAGAGCAATTTTTGTGATGTCTGATAGATGATATAGATATACCCTATGCATTGCATGTTTTGAATAGCTATTCTAGAATTATAATGCTTGCTTTCATGTTCACATCTTTCATGAAAATATAAGAAAGTCACATGAAATGATATATTAAATTCTACTCGTGAGAAATTATTAAATGAATTAAGAGTATCAACAAGAATGAATACATATTGTCATGATATTAAATTACATTAAATTGGATTAATAAAGGGAATTCTATGCCTTAGTATGTGGTTATCCTAATCTTACAAAAGCTTTCGTAGTTGCTCATTAGAATAAATAGTTTAATTATAATTCAATATAACTCTTCAATCAAAAGTTGGCTACTCGATTAGAGTTAAGATTAGTTAACATTACATGATACAGTCTCCGTGTGATGATACTCTATTCATATTATATTACTTGTCTACGATATTTTGCTCTTCTGAGTTTTCGTTGATCAGGAACAATGATAAGTCGTTCCTTTTGCCAACGAAAGGAGTGTTATTCCATCCAAATTTGTCTTTGGAGATGCTTCATTTCAAGTCATTGCTTAAAGCTGTGAAACTTTGGGCTATAGTAAGCCCATTCCAATCTAGGCTGCTTGTATACCATTGCCTTAACTGGGTGTGACATGTTGGATTGCTATTATTGAAAGAGAATGTAGATTTGTATGATTGCTTTGCAATTTTCACTCCATGAAAGGGGTTTTGGAGGAAATGTTGCTATGCCAACACTAAAGACGCTATTGGTAATATGGTAGTTTTGTGCCGTGTTTAACTTCGAAAAATTTTCATACGTGATAGCAAGGATCAACGCACTGTATAAATCATAGTGTAAATTACCATTTTCAAAAAATTATATCCAATGCAATAGATTCAACACACATTATAAGCTCCAATCATCGTAACTCTTATCAAATGCAATTTTTTTTCCCGATTTTTTCTGTAAAAAAATTACATACATTACAATTTAACCTTTTTTTTTTCCCCCTTCCTTTTAAACGCTACTCTTTAATTTTAAGGAAAAATAAAAATAAAATCTCAATTCATCCCCCTCTGCCCCCAACCCATCTGCCCAATCTTATGTTCTGTTAAGTGGGCCGCAGTGGGCTTACTCTAGACAACGTCCCATAAACGCAACTGGCACGTGTCATAAAAATTCATTCACACGAAAGTACCTTTAACTTTAATCATGTAAAATTCAAGCTCTAAACTCCAAGAAACGGAGAGAAGGTGGCCAAGAAGAACATCGATTCGGCTTTTGCAAGAGCTCCTTAGCTTCCTGGTAATTCTCTTTCCATCCTTCAAAATGCCCTTTTACTTGTTACCCCAACGGAAGAAAACAAACAGTAATTACACAGACTTGTTATGCGTGCGTGCGTGCGTGTGCTTTATTACGTCATAGATGGAGGCTAACAAAAATGAGTGGAAACCACTATATCGATATACATAAAAAGGAATCAACTGGGGCTTTAAGTTTGTATATGAAGGAGAATAAGAATGAAATGAAATTGTCCAGTTTTCAATGTAGGAGGTGAAGATCTGATTCCGTGGGATAGGAATGTTTGACAGTTTGAACGTTGAGGTTTAAAAGTCAATAGGTGGTATTTTTGTTTTCATTTATTAGTTTATTTGATCTTCTGGAGTTTTTGGATTTCATTAACTGGAGATATGAGTTCTTATAATCGAGATTTTCCTTTTCGGACTTTCGAACCACTTAATTGCTTTCAGACAGAGCCACACGTATATCATTTAGTCTTGTCTTAATTTTGTTCACTGTGGATTTGGGTTTTGCCATAGATACTCAATCCTGTGGCTTTTTTGCGTCTTGGGTACATGTAGTATGTGCCATTATGGACGTTTATTAGTTGCTTGAATTGGGGCCAAGCATGAAGTGATTTCTAGAGTTTTTTTCCCCCTTTTTTCAGTGGCCCTTTAATTTATCAAACCATCAGGTGGTTTTGGACTGAGCTTTCAGATAAAATTAAAATTAAGCATTATTAATAACGAGGAATGTTACATAAACTACATATTGTGGATGGCATTGTAAGACCAAGTTTATTTCATTTTCAATGAGTCTCATGGCTGCGGCAAATCTAATACTTCGATATTAGGAGACAAACAATTTTTTAGCTTGAGATTCTATGCTGCTACATTGAACCACATAATTTCTTTTATCTAGTAATGATAATTGATACATTCCTCAAAGAGTTACTTTCTTTAACAGATCGGGAGTTTCATTTGAAGACTACGATAGGATTTCTGCAAGCATCAATCAATATGGAGTCTGTATTGTATGAAAATCTGAAAGGTAGTTGCTACTTTGATATGGGTTTTACTCATGCCATGTTTCTGTTGTTACATTGTTTTTTAAAACTTTACAGTTCGTGTAGATTTTGCTGCAACAGTGAAGTTTTTCCTTAAGTGAATTTCTCTGAACTTTATTTGAACTAGATAAAAGCACAGAGAAGGAGGTAGCTGAAGATGTTCAACCTCAGGACATGAGAGAGAATCTGACAGAACAGCCTGCTCCTTTTAAAGATATTCCAGAAGTCAATAAATTTGACTTTAAATATACTGTGAATGCCGATGAACCTGTTTCTACTGCACCTATAGATGCTTCTGGAGATGTCAACATGGAGGCCTCTATAACAGCTGATGAAGTTATGCGAGCTGGAGGCTTTGGAGCTAGAGACGATATAAGTAGTTTTCTTCCAGTTGCAAGTGACTCCACTGATTTTGAGGCTTCTCTTAACAATGCTCGAGACTACGAAGATGTACAGGAAGAAATAGGTAGGCCAGGCCTTGGCTGGAAAGGTGATGCAAAGTGAATGTATTCCTGTTACAAATTTACATTAGGTACCCTTGGTTTCTTCTGATATTTCTTTCTCTCTTAGACTTAGGTTCCTGTTCTCTATGGTTGAATATGTGACCTCGTTTCACTGTATAAGTGATGTGGTTTCTGGAGTTCATTCTGCATTATGGAATTTAGTTTTAGCTTTTCTATTGTTCATCTTGAAATGACACTTGATGTTCATGTTCCTTTCTGGATGGTAATAAATGTCTTAAAGTACGATATTCTTTCTTACGGTAATGTTCATGAAGTACCAAAAGCACTATTATGATGCTCTCTGAGACTGAAGTACAAAATTCTTTTATGTACACTTAAGAGTCTTTATGTTATTTTATCTACTTGCCTCTAGAGCTCTATTCACCGAGCGAAGTAACTTGAGGTCATTGTCCAAATGCCTTCGCTTATGGAAGATTCTTTGTCCAGGAGCTAGGATTGCCAGAGGGTCGTAGATGGATTTCCTTTGAGAGAAAACTTCCCAGAAAGAACCAAAGTGAGCTTTCCAATCTTCCCGAGTGCTATAATGAGGCAAATATTGTTTGATCCCAAGATTGGATCTTCCACAAAAGTTAAGAATTCTTTTGTGTTGAGTTAAGATGTATTCCAAGCCATCTTTTCCTGTGGAAGATGGTAGTGCTGAAGACAAAAATGCAACCAGGTAAAAGACATCCTCCTCAGGCGTTACCACAGACGTTCCATTTTTCCACCTATGATAAAAGTGATTCAAAATCAGATTCAAACTGATAAAGAGGAAACTAGTCAATTTCTTACTACACAAATTAGTACCTTGATTTGTTAACTGGATAGATCAAGACAGGACCATTGCTGGTATCTGTAAGAATGTTTCCAAAAACTTCTTGGGCAAACTGATGAATGCTACTTCTTGGAATAAGAAGATTTAGCCAGGGGTGTGGCAGTTCCCACAGCCCCTTTTCCCGAAGTTTTAATTCAGAGACGTGTACTCTATCGAGGAAATCCACGTAAGACACTTCTGATAAGAAGAGAGTGGATTGAATGTAATTTAAATCTGCTAATAGTGTATCAATGTCCTGCGTACAAAGAAACAGTTATGAATATGATAACCTTCTGAAAACACCAGTTATTTGGGGTCTAAAGTGTAGTATCACTGTGTCTTTCCAAATTGATTGGGACAAAGTGAAGTAAAATGGCTCACCTTATCAATGTTATCTGAGTCTTCTAGGTTAAAATATTTTGCGGCTTCAAGGCAAAACAGGACCCTACCTTCTGAAGTGAACTGGTTGGCTTGTACTGGGTCTTTGGAATTGAAAGAGGATCTCCAATTGTTTAATAAACCAGTCCTATTTATAATGACAAACCCTTCTATGTAGTTGAAAGAATTTTCAGATGATATTAAACGCTCTTGGTCTTTAGAAAATACGGTGAAATCTGAGTAAAGTGCTCGGATCCATTTAACCTGTGAGAAGACATTGTTTGGGTTAAATAAATTGATATTTCCTGCAGTAACTTTATACCTATTTGTAAGTTAGTGAAATTTGTTACCTTTTTGGGTGCTGGTTCTAGAGCAATTCTAGCCTTGGTGATGATACCAAATTGTCCTAACCCTCCAAGCACAGCATGGAAGAGGTCGGAGTTCTGCTCTTCTGAACAAGTTACCACTTCTCCTGTGCCTGAAACAAAAAATGAATAGGATTAGTGTCCTCTGCTTTATGATTGTCGTAGGCAAGGAATTGTAATAGAGAGCAATCCAGGCCTACATTTCAAGGCAACAATCTTTTCTAAATTAGTACAAGCACTTTGTAACTCGAGTTAGAGAAAACCACGAGTCATTGCTGAATAAAACAAGGAGAAGGGTGGCTTAGCGTGTCCCGAGTTTATCACAAAACAGCAATTCTTTGCTAGAGTGAAAACCAGGGTTTTTTTTTCCTTCTTTTGCCTACTTATGATCTTCTGACAAACAGACTATTTCTGAGTGTGAAGACTGACCTGTGACAACCTGTAGTTGGTAGACGTTATCTATCTGAGGTCCATGTCGGAATGCTTGCCCACTGATTCCGGCGACAGATAAGGTGCCCCCAACTGTAAGATGAAGATAATCAGTCCATGATTTTGGTGCTAAGCCATGTTTAAGGCTTTCATGCAGAATATTTATCCATAGTTCACCAGCAGAAACATCAACATAGGGCAGTTTTCCAGTGTGAAAACTCATTTCTGGAACCCGAAGTGATTCCATATTGATAACAACACCTCCATGCGCTTGTGCTTGGCCCTCAAAGGAGTGGCCATGACCTCTAGCAACAACAGTAAGTTCTGTGGTTTCACCCATTTGAAAAATATGTTTTACGATAGAGGAAATATCAGAAACTGATTTTGGATATAAAACTGCTGATGGCGTGAAATGGTATCTACCGCCAAAGTCCTTAGTTGTGTGTTCGATATTTTCAAAGCTTAGGTGCCCATCAAATACCATCTCTGCCAATGATGAATGTGCAGTCGCAAAAGATAAATGAGTAGAATTTGTTGAAGTAACAGAAGGGTGGTTGAAGCAGAGATGTTTTCTGTTGACTGTAAAACTAACAAGGAAAACTGCTAGAATTCTTAAGGCTATCGTGTTCCGTTTGAAGTTAATCATCTCTTATGGGATGGTAGGGAGAAAAGAGCTGTTATACCCTTTTTTGTTTCCTGTACTCTTCTTCGTGTTTGAATAAATCAAATAGAAAGTAGAAAATTGCCTTAAAAGTGAATGATAGAGACGAGTATATAAAGAGAAGGATGTGGTTGAACCGTCAAACACTCATTTTGCAAGTGCTTATGATTGTCTATTGTTCACAATAGGGTTTCTTTTTTAAGATAATTCTTTGCTCATCCTTTTACTTTCTCAGAAATGATATAGCCCCTGTTTGACTACCATTATTTTCAAACTCTTTTTTCTACATATTCATTTTCAATCACATATTCATATAACAAAATATTTTGCACGTAAATTCAAAATTTTTTATTATTTTTTAACCATGTTCTCCTAAAAATCACTGTTCAAAACTCTATTTTCCCCCCAAATGATGATGGTCAAATAGGGGCCCAAGGAAGAAAGAAATATCACATATTCTATGTAGCTATCCACACTTTCAGCCACCTATGTCTTATTGAGCTTTTATATGAGTTTGAGCAAATATGTTCACATTTGGAGAAGTTGATGGGTTCATTTTCTGGCAATTCTCTTGTTGTGTGCATGCAATATTTTCAGTTGTGTATGGTTTATTTAAATTGGGTTATGCTATTTGTACATAAAAATGATATATAAAGATTACATAAAATGATTTGAAGGAAAGATTTGATGAAAAATCAACCGTGGTTGAAACTGGCAAATGATAGAGTGTTATGTGGCGTTATGTAATCCCTTATGTGAACCTTTATGTACACAAGACCCAAATTTCCTTGTTATGGGTCCCACTATGCCCCCATTTGAGCCTAGTTCTTTAAAAAATCATTTTTTTTTCTTAAAACTCATTTTATATCACACAATTTTTCAATAAAGTAACTGTACACGTAAATCAAAAGCTTTTTCCTACTTTTTCATCAAACATTCACAAAATAAAAAAATAAATAAATAAATAAAAAAAAACAACTATTATATAATATATTTTCCCAAAAATGGGGGTCAAACAAACCCTAATTCTCATTAGAACCGATTAGAATAGGGAGACTTGGGGCGAAACTAACGTTGTCTATTAAAGTTGTAATTTACGTGTTGCAAACTAGCGGTGGACAAAATTCGATCGAACCCTCCAAAATTGCCCAAACGGAACTGACACCGACCGATATTTGGTTGGGTTGGGTTTCAACCTTTACACGGGTTGGGTTGAGTTGGGTTAAATTATAATCAAACCGATCATATTGAGTTAGGTTTGGATTGATGCAAAAACTGACCCACCTCATGCCCACCTTTACTGCAGATCTTATAGATATAGAAATGAACGAAGAAATGGCCAAAAAAAGATGTATCACCAACTCCAAATTATTGAGAACCAGAACTAGTTTGTCGTGGGTGTGGCATTAAATCACTTATTATTAGTATCAATGACTGAATGACCTATCGACTTCTTTATGTTTAACTTATTAGCCTGATAGGTATTTTTCAGAGAAAAACCTGAGACTTGTTCACAGCATCAAATGGCTCCACATGTGAGAATGAGTATTTTATCACCAGTTCATTTATTAATTTATTTTTGTATTTGCATGCATAGAGTGTCGTCATAATCTAGATAAAGTGTTTTTGTTTCTGTTTGGAGGATGAAAAAACCTTTGTGGGGAGGCCCCTACTGGATGCCATGCTTTTAGAGTGTCATGAGTGAATCAGAGAAAAGGTCAGTTTCTTGTTTTAGCACTTCTACCAATGTTAAGTGATTCTAACATAATCTGCCTAATATTTGTTCTTTTCCCTGTCTTTTTATTCGTAGTGGAATTTTTTCTGCAATAACTTATACACAGTCAAACATCATTTTATATCATTATTTTATTCTTTCAGTTGGGTTAAACTCAGAATATAGAAGGGATTCAGAAGAAATATGGTGGTGGTAAAGAAACAGCAACAGATTTTTTTACTGCATGCATGTTATGCTGTTAATTCTATGTTTGTTTGGAAGAACCATACTATACAGAATACATTGTTGACAGATAAATTCTCTGTACAATGTTATTTAAATACCTATGAATGTCCTATAAGAACTCTTCCAAGGGAATTGAGGTCATCCTGACCTGCTGAGTATCTTTTAGGAAGGTCCCAGTCACTTTTGACTAAGTGGAATGTAGTTGCTTTAGATCTTTCAAAATAAAGTGAAAGAAGTAGCGAAGTTATTAGTGTTCTCATTTTACTGTACCATCGTTTCTCAGAGAATGATGGACATAGAAATAAAGAAACGGGGTCTCATCTCATCGGTCTAATATTGAGTTAGAAGAAATGGCTTGAATTTGTAGATCTTTCAGTCTTGTTTTTATGGTTCATGTAGGGAGGGGCATGGGACACTTGTTCACGTGCAGCACTTATTTTTGTTGTGTGCTGATGTTGTTGATGTCCTATCTTGTGGTTGAGATTATGATGGAGGAGATTCTTCATTCTTGTAGTACTGTTTCCTATTTGAGGAGTGTACAATACCATCTCCTTTTTGATCAAAATTAGTAGTGCAGCATGTACCTTTTGGCATTTTTCTACAAAATAGTTAATACATGCATCACATTTTAACTTCGTAATTCAGACATGCTATGTCGAAATACTTCTAGAAAGACAGATCGAGTGACCAAATTTCAATTTTATTCTAGGAAAACTCTGATGTGCCATTGGACCCACCTCATTAAAAAAACCCCCCAAAAAATACCCACCCCCCATGCATGTGAGAGAGCCGGGTACTGGCCTGGCAAAATGGGCCTGGTACCCCAGCTCTGCTCTTTATTCTATCCTATCTACCTACCAACGTACTAAACATGTCATAGGATGTTTGATATCAGTTTAGGTGACAGTAAATGATAGATTCACTTAAATACAATGACACGTGATTTATATAATTGAATCTATTAAGTGTGATCACCTAGATTGATGTTCTAGTATTACTGGTGCTAAACAACATTATTTATTTCTCTAGTTATGGTTGGTCTTTTTCCTGTATTAGAAAAACTTCCCACATGTCAATGCCACTACTCTTTGAGTGTATTCGTGCCATTTTTGGAAAAACTAATGGCAATGATTTCAAATAGAGACCAATTCACTTGTTTGGTAATTTCTTACAAGAAATGGAACATATGCAAGTTGCAAGTTGCAAGCTGCAGCTGTCAATACTCAAAATTATTATTATTTTTAGCTTTCGTGTTTCAAACCTAAAATGTACCCACAACGATTCATCTTGTTCATGTAAAAACTAATTATTATTATTATTTTGGAGAATGTAGTTAAAAAGGCGGGAAATTTTTGAATTTACATGTAAAATTATTTTATTGTAAAATGCGATAAAATATAATTTGAAGAAAAATGAATTTTTAAAAATAATGTTTAAATAGGAACTGTATTT
>CAIGRO010145405.1:0-12909 GCA_903798355.1 Fraxinus baroniana | reverse complement strand
CCATTGCAGTAAGAGAATATTCCACAAGGTAAGGATGATCAACTGCCTGTCATAGTAAGAGAGATCAATCAGACATTGGCACATAAAAACAAACGAGTGTTTGATTCGGTGGAACCTCAACTAATTTAGCCAGACGCCAATCCAGAAGAAGCTAGGTAAAAATACTAATCATAACTAGATTTAGCTAATGCTAGTATTGTGATAAGACTCAAACTAAAAAAACGGAGAATAACGGAATTTATAATAGAACTTTGATTGAAAATGCTGAAAGTTACAGATACGAAAATGAAAACTAGACCCCTCTCCCTTACTCAGTAATTGCCTGCCTTTCCCTCTATTGACCTCCTTTATTTATAATATTCCTTAACAAACTTCTAACCACTTTCTGTTTTTCCTTCCCTCTCATCCGTTACACCTCCCTTCCTGGCCCTTCTAGAATATGTGAACCGGATAGGGGGCTTATCATTACCCCCGGTTTCCAAAACCACCTTGTCCTCAAGGTGAAAATTAGGAAAATGTTGAACAATAGATGCAGCAGACTCCCAGGAAGCCTCAGAAGCAGGTAGACCCTTCCACTGTATGAGCAACTCCTTCCCTGGTGGTGGTGTTGCAGCAGCTGGGCGTGTTTCCAATATTCTGTCAGGTTCTACCATCCATTCCAGCGTAGCATCTAAGTGGGTAGGGAGCTGCAGACTGATATCTGTCCGGCCAAGTGCTTTTTTAAGTTGCGACACATGAAAGACTGGATGTATGGTTGCATCAGAGGGTAGCTCCAAGCGGTATGCCACTAGTCCTATGCGGCTGATTATTTTGAAGGGGCCAAAGAACCTGGGACCCAATTTCTCGTTTGGTTTCTTTGCCAAGGATCGTAGTCGGTAGGGCCGTAGCTTGACATAAACGAAGTCCCCTTCCTTGAATTGAACATCTCTCCGATGTTGGTCTGCCTCCAACTTCATTCTTGCTTGAGCCTGTAGGAGGTGTGCTTTTAGGTCCTCTATTATCAAGTCCCTTTCTTTCAACTGCTGCTCAACTGAGGCTACTGCTGTCTTCTGGCTGCCATAACGAATCAGTGGCGGGGGGTCTCTACCATAAACAGCTCTAAAAGGAGTAGTGTTGGTGGAGGCATGAAATGTGGTATTATACCAATATTCGGCCCAAGGCAACCAATTGCACCAAGTTCTCGGTTTTTCGTAGGTGAAACATCTCAGATAAGTTTCCACACATCTGTTGACCACCTCTGTCTGACCGTCCGTCTGGGGATGGTAAGCTGTGCTGCGCCGTAGAGCTGTGCCCTGTAATCTGAATAATTCAGTCCAGAAATGGCTTAAAAATATCTTATCTCGATCAGACACGATGGAGCGGGGAATGCCATGAAGTTTCACCACGTCTTTGACAAAGACTGCTGCCACACCTGCCGCTGTGAAAGGGTGCTTGAGAGGAATGAAGTGGCTGTACTTACTTAGTCGATCGACCACTACCAGTAATGAATCATACCCCCCTGATTTGGGTAACCCTTCGATGAAGTCCATTGATATATCCTCCCACACTTGATCAGGAATGGGGAGGGGCTGAAGGAGACCTGCGGGTGATAAGGACAAACTTTTGTTCTGTTGGCAAATTGGGCATTCATCCACAAACTTCTTGATGTCACTTTTCATACCTCTCCAGTACAAATTACTAGTGATCCGCTTGTATGTCCGAAGAAACCCAGAGTGTCCCCCAATTGAGCTGCTGTGGAATTCGTGAAGCAAAGTTGGGATCCAAGTCGAGGAGCTGGGTAGAACCAAGCGCCCCTTGTACAGTAACCGGCCTTGGTCCAAGGAGTAACGAGGATGGGAGTCCGGATCATTTTGAAGTTCTCTCTTGATTTTAGCCAACCTGGGGTCTGCCTCGGTTTGTTCCAGTACCGCTCGCATGTCAACCACAACTGGGCAAGTGATCGCTGCTAATTCAACTGCAGGAAGAACCCGTGATAATGCGTCCGCTGCCTTGTTTTCTACCCCTGGACGATATTGGATCTCAAAGTTGTAGCCCATCAACTTGGTTACCCAGCGTTGGAATTCCCCAGGAACCACCCGCTGTTCTAATATATATTTGAGGCTGCGTTGGTCAGTTCTTACTATAAATCTATGTCCCACCACGTAATGTCTCCATTTCTGAATAGCTAATACTATTGCCATTAGCTCCCTTTCATATACTGATTTCTGCTGAGACCGCGGAGATAGAACTTGACTAAAATAGGCAATCGGCTGTTGGTTCTGCATCAACACTGCTCCCAGTCCATAGCCTGAAGCATCAGTTTCAATCACAAAGTCCCTTGAGAAGTCGGGCAAAGCTAAAACAGGCACGGTAGTCATGGCTTTCTTAAGTTTCTGAAATGCTTCCTCTGCCTCTGTTGTCCACCCAAAAGCATCCTTTTTTAGTTGCTGGGTGAGGGGCCATGAAATCGCACCATACCCTGCCACAAAACGCCGGTAGTATCCAGTTAAACCCAAAAACCCTCGGAGCTCCCTTAGTGTTCGTGGTGTTGGCCACTGCAACATCGCCTCTATCTTGCTAGGATCAGCGGCTACCCCTTCAGCTGACACTAGATGGCCCAAGTACTCAATCTTTGGTTGGGCGAAAGTGCATTTTTTGACATTAGCATATAACTGATGTGCTCGCAATGCGTGAAACACCATCTCCAAATGTTGTGCATGTGAACCAATGTCTTGGCTGTAAACCAAGATGTCGTCGAAGAATACCAATACAAATTTTCGTAAGAAGTCCCTGAACACCTGATTCATAAGTGACTGGAAAGTGGCCGGAGCGTTGGTAAGTCCGAACGGCATAACCAGGAATTCATAATGCCCCTCGTGAGTTCTGAATGCTGTCTTTGGAATGTCCTCTTTGCGGACTCTGATCTGGTGATATCCGGACTTTAAATCCAGTTTGGAAAATATAGTGGCTCCATGGAGTTCGTCCAGCAGTTCGTCAATTACTGGAATAGGGAATCTGTCCGGAATGGTAACCTTGTTGAGGGCTCGATAATCAACACAGAAACGCCAACTCCCGTCCTTCTTCTTGACTAGCAGTACTGGACTCGAGAAGGGACTAATGCTGGGCTGAATTATACCGGCTGCTAGCATTTCTTTTACCAGCCTTTCGATCTCATTCTTTTGAATGTGCGGGTACCGGTAGGGCCTGACATTGACTGGTTCTGCTCCTTCCTTTATAATGATCGAATGATCCGTGCTGCGTTCTGGGGGTAGTCTCTCCTCCTCTGCGAAAATATGTGCAAAACGTTGCAGCAACTGTTTGATGATTGCTGGTGGGCCCTCTTTTTCTTTCCTATTTTCTGGAACTGCAGGCGCTGTTTCAACCCAAACTCCATGGCCCTCATTTCGTAGTGCCTTCACCATAGCTCTCAGTGATATACCGGTCCTGTTTAGTCCCGGGTCTCCCTTCAAGATAAACGTCGTTTCCCCCATTCGAAACCTCATGGTGAGAAGTTTCCAGTTCACTTCCATGCTGCCCAAACTGCACAACCACTGCATCCCCAACACCATATCTATACCTCCTAACCCCAAGGGCAGGAAATCCTCCACTATTGTTAGCCCTTGCATTTCTAGAACGATTCCCCTGCATATTCCTTTTCCTTGCACTGACTGCCCTGACCCCATGATTACTCCGTAATTAGTAGTGGCGGAAATTGGCAGGTCTAATTGTCCGACTAACTCCAACGAGATGAAATTATGTGTGGCCCCGCAATCAATTAAAATGGTTACCTCCTTATGCCTTACCACCCCTTTTAATTTCATCGTCCCCGGGTTCGTCAATCCGACCACCGAATTTAATGATAGCTCCACCTTTTCTGCCATCTCCACTGGATTTTCCTCTACCGGCAGCTCAATTTCTTCGTCGCCCAGCTGCTCCCCTTCCTGGACAAGCAGAACCCTTAATTCACGATTCTTGCACTGATGACCCACTGTATATCTTTCATCGCAGCGAAAACAAAGTCCCTTTTCTCGGCGAAGCTGCCACTCAGAGTCCGACATTCTCTTCGTGGTGTATTCCCGGCGTGGGCCGGCAAATTTCTCTCCCACTGTCACCGTTCGCGTTGGAAATACTTCTGGCTTCTTCTCCGTCCATCTATTTGGGGCTGTCGTGAGTTTGGAATTTTTCTGGGCCAGTGTTCCTTCTGTGGCTTTTAAGGCTAAATTCCTATCTTCCACCTTTTGGGCCACCTCCATCAGTTGGCCCAATCCAATTGGACTTAATAACCTGACCTCAGCCTTAATCTCTGGCTTCAGCCCATTGATGAAAGTGCTTTCCAGCACTTCCTCTGTTAGTCCCACCACCGGTGCAGCCAACGTTTCGAAGATCCGCCGGAACTCAGCCACAGTTCCATCCTGTTTAACAGCCAAAAATTTTTCGCAGAGGCTCCCCTCTTGCGTCGATCGAAAACGTAACAGCAATTGGTTCCGAAATTGTGCCCAGCTGTGAAAAGGGGTTCGGGCTTCTGTCCATTGCAGCCATGATAAGGCGTCACCGTCCAAACTTACCCCTATCGCCCCTAACTTCTCCTTCTCCGTCAGCCCATTGACTTCAAAATACCTTTCGGCCCTGAAGAGCCAGCCGTCCGGATTTTCGCCACTGAAGATAGGCATCTCCAGCTTCCTAATCATTCTCCAATTGTTCTCATCCCTGTTTGATTCTATTCTGCCTGCATCGCTGCCGATGCTAACCTCAGTCGGCCCTTCTGGCCACTTGCCCCTTTCTGGAGCTCGTTCATCAGTTCTAGCCACACTTGCCGTAGAAGGCCCGTCCGTGATGCTGCCCGAATTTCCTCCTTCCTGATTTCTATTCGTTCCTGATTTTGAATTTCCCATCATCAACACCGCTTTTTGGGTCTCTCCCAGGGATTGCAGAATTTTGGCTACATTCTGAGTGAGAAGTTCCACCGATTTCTCTAAACCCGGTAACCTCTGAATCTCTGTTCTTACTTCCTCCATCTCTTTTTCCATAGCTTCTACCTTGCTTTCGGTTTTCTTTTGCGCCATCAGGATCTATGCTCTGATACCAATTTGATAAGACTCAAACTAAAAAAAAGGAGAATAACGGAATTTATAATAGAACTTTGATTGAAAATGCTGAAAGTTACAGATACGAAAATGAAAACTAGACCCCTCTCCCTTACTCAGTAATTGCCTGCCTTTCCCTCTATTGACCTCCTTTATTTATAATATTCCTTAACAAACTTCTAACCACTTTCTGTTTTTCCTTCCCTCTCATCCGTTACACCTCCCTTCCTGGCCCTTCTAGAATATGTGAACCGGATAGGGGGCTTATCTTATTGCTACTTACTTCAACAAGACAAACTATGCATGATGTCACTACTTCAAATATGCAGCTCTTTCAAAACAATCATTATAAAGTGAATAAAATCAACATCATTCCTAATCCGGTCAGCATTTCCAACAATAAATGTGCAGAAATGAAACCATGTGCAAGACAATATTTTACCAGGTCCGACCATTATTTTCAAAATGCATAGGCAGAGAAAAATTATGGTATTAATCAACAAAGGAATGGGATGTCTCCATAATGGATGATACCAAAGATTTAAATAAAAATTATAAATATAGTATAATTTTAAATGGTTTGTCAATGCTGATACTGTTCACATGAACAAAATAAACAGCATTTCCAACAAGAGAAGACAGGATTTCAAAAAAAATACCTTTGAAATTACTCACTATGTCCTCTCCTAGTAGATTATATGTGAATGAACTGAAGTTAAGAAGAGATCTTTTATCAATGGACATCATGTGGCCATCTAATAACTTTTAGGTAATAACAACTCCTGAATACTGATAATGGACTTACACACTAGTTCTCCTGTAAATATACAGTAAGCTTATTCATAACAATTTATTAATTCTAGAGGCAAAAAATGTGATGAATAACCATCAACAGTTGCAGAATTATACTTGCAATACAGCAAACATTCTAAAAAAAACAAAAAAATTGCAAACACAGATAATTGTGTGAGCTTATAACATTCCTTCCCGTCTTGAAAAAAAAAATATGAACCCCAGGAATGCATTTAACAATATATTACAGTAAAATATATCAAGATCACAATAGAGAAGAAGAACCTACAACCTGTCGTAGGCGCGTTAGAAGATCAAATATGTGAGCATAGTTATTCATCACAGTCCCTGCCTCCACAAATCTGCAGATAGAACAAGAACGAACCTTAGGAAAAATAAAATTCTTACATTATCAGCAAAAAAGTCGAAACCTCCAATGTTAAAATGGTAATTTAACAACAGATGAAGCAAAAAGAAAAAGGTAAAATGAATTTACAGCACACTTCATAATCAAGTGCTCATATACAATTAAGCATCATAGCAAAGACATACAGCATATGAAGGCCTCAATGTTTAATCCCTGAAAGGAAACAAAACATAAGCCAATAACTCAGGAAGACTCAGCAGGCGAACAAATACATCAGCCATACAAGACTTTGAAACTTCAGGAGAGCATCATTCAAAAACGAGCAACTTGGAAGCTGGAAACAGCAATAATCATCGAACAAAATTAACTTGAAAAGGCCATAACATGCAACATAAACTAGTCATTCGCTAAAAAAGAGGCATCTATAAACTTCACGGACAAATTTTGTAATAGGCCAAATGGAATAACCATTTCAGTACTTTAAAATGAGGCGAAGCAGTAAAGAGCTGCAAACCAGAGACTGCCCAAAAAGTCAACCATCAAAACTCCAATTACACAAGTCAAAAGAACAAAAATGAATAACAGATGACATACGTATTAAACTGTGCCCGGCTCTCATTGTACATTGCTGTATAATAATCATCTTCTCTAATATCCAGAGTGTGCCGCCTCAAGTTAACCTGAATTACAATTAAGAGATCAACTAAATAGAACAAACTTCCGAACAGATGAATTATAATAACCTCAGAAACATACAATTCTAGGAGGAAGTGCAAGATCAGCAGCCCTGCCCTTTTTGGTACGTCTCAACACTATGGTTTTCAAAATTTTGTGCTTCAACAAAATCATAGCATCCCTACCAGGCCCAGAATTTCCATAATTCTGTATTGGTGTTGAAACATACTGAAAAAAGAAAGATATCATGGCCTCACTATCTCAGCACACTGTGTACATTAAAAATAACTGGAAAACAGAAAATTAGCAATATAGAATTAGCAACTCACTCTGTTCCACCAGCAAAAGTGTCGTACAGCTTTATGAGGGCAGTGCGAGCACTCTGTCGAGGTACTGTACTCGTAAACAAGGTTCAAACATTCATTATTGGTGATGAAATATGTTAATACATGGAATAAAGTTAAAATCAAACAAATTTAAGGTCTCAATGTTACTAAAGTTAAAAGTCCCCGCTGGTGATTTGATGACAACCATTTAAAATTAATCAATTTGACAAGTAGAGTCTGATATGTAGATGGTAGTAATAAAAATAGCATGAATCAGTAAAATGGAGGATTTTAATGTCATGTTCAAATTGACTCTATGACAGCAAGCAACAACTCAATTGTTGGATAAAGGGGAAAATATCAATGTTATACTTTCATGGAGCATGAAATATAGAAAGATGACATTAAAAATTTAGTAGAATGTTGAATCTAGCACAAAGACATAAGGAGTGAACGGAGCTAGCCAAAACTATTTCTTTTTCCACAGACAGCGAGGAAAAAGAAATAAAGAGTGCATACGGCACAAGTCCCGGCTGTAAGGAACTAGCAAACAATATTGCTCTTTGCACAACATAATTATAAGTTCTCCAGCAAGTTGTGGATTTATTGGGAGGCATACTAACAAATTACAAATAATCCAACTTCATACATGTACAATCAGGCCTGTTGTTTCATTTTCTAGATTTATTTTTTCTATTTCTCTTTGGTTTAGGGGCTGGGGGGATCATAGCGGTTAGAGTGAATGGTTTAGTTTAACCTTTACAAATGGAATTGCTTCAACTGTACCTATAATCTAACGAACGGCAATCACAGTCCTTGCAGAAGTAATAAGAGTAAGGAACTATCTGCAGAAAGCGAACCTGCATGAATGCAAAGTATCTTTTGTGAGATATAAATATAAAATTGCATGACCAAACTAATCTACTGTCAGAATAACTTACAAGTGAGTAGAGCTCTCCAACACGATTCTGGAGGGGTGTGCCACTTAAAGCCCACTTATATGAAGATTGTAAAGCAAGAACTGCTCTGGTTGTATTACTTCGTCTGTCTTTTATATAATGAGCCTATGTCAGAAAATACAGGCAATCAATAAGAAAGCTTTAGAGTGGTGTCTTTTAAGTAGGGCAGAGAAAGACTGGAAGAGCCAAAAACTCGTTCAAAAGCCTTACTTGCACAATGAGCAAATGAACAAGTACAGACACTGATGTAGACTTGTTAGAAAAAAAATAATAACACCGCAAGCGAGAAAGAGAGAGAGAGAGAGCACTTAAGAACAATAAAGATAAATTTCAAAACAATGAAAAATTTGATATTAATGGACCATGAAGATGAACTAGGAGATTCAACTCAGAGATGGTTCACTGGCACAGAAGATTCCACTAGCATCCTAACACACGGCATCCAATCACCAATTCTGCTATTTCTATATGCTGGATCATTTGTGTGTCTATGAAATAGGTCAATAGTTCATTGTGCTTTATAATAAAGAAGGCACTTTACATTCTGACTCGTAGATGATCACCATGGTCCATTAAGATTTAATGAAAAAGTAAAACACAGGGCAAATTAACAGGTTTATTCCTAAATGCTTCACTTGATAGGTTCAAGCCTCTGCCACAAGGATAAAATGAATAATGGAAAAACCAAGAAGACTGTAGCATGAAACTCTTTACCGGAAATAGTCCTAATAAATTTTTATGTATTATTATTAATCTTGCATCTCAAAGCTAATACATAACGAGCAAGGGAAATGCAGGAGTTGATGGGGGTGGCATCCAACATGAAATACAGGGGCAGTGAAATGGAAGTACCCAATGATATAGAATTCAAGGGATCCATTCAGTGATTTTAAATAAATAGGATGAAAATTAAATGGATAAAGGAATCTTTCGACATAAAAAGATCCCACAAGAAATACATCTACAATTACACTATGAGTATGCGGTGTTGCTTCACATTCGATGTAACAAGATCCCACAAGAAACAAACCTACAATTACACTATGAATCCCACAAGAAATAAATCTACAATTACACACTGAGTATGTGGTATTGCTTCACGTTTGATCCTATTTAAAAGTATAAACCATATGGGACTCTTGGAATTATATATATAATATAAAAAGTGCATATTTAAGAACCAACAAACCTAATAGCTCACCTCATCCAAAATGATGCGATTCCATTCCAAAGAGTGTAATATAGATTTGCCTATAGGCAAGAATTGTCCAGATGGAGCTGAAGTTTCAATTAAACCACCATTTCTAATGTCCTTCTCGCCGTCATTATGATTCCTACCTTTCTTGGGATTTCTCTTCTTAGTTTCAACCACAGGGTCAGATGTTTTCTTCTGCTTGTAATCCTTCCTCTTCTGCTTCGACTGCTTATCAGTCCTTTCAGCACCAGGTCCACAAAAATACTTCAAGTGAATTTTCAACTTGTGATCATAGAATAGTTTTCCACACCACTGGCATTTTTCTTTGGGTGGCATCAAATACTTCCTGTAATCAGCCTCCACAATTGAATACGTAGTTATAACAAAATCATACTCAGAAAACTGATAAATATTCCTTTCTCTGTTGGCTCCATGATAAACAAGCACCTTCATGCTTCCTTTCGAAGTGAAACGTTCTATCTCAGTTACCCATTGCATCACTGCCACCACCGGACATATAACAAGTGTTCCTTTAATTATTGGAGACTTCGTGGAGGATGATGTAGAAGGTGAAGGTAATTCATTCCCAAAAGCTGCTCGGCTGATTTCTCGTTTAGCAAGAACAAGTGATATTGCCTGGACAGTCTTTCCCATCCCCATCTCATCAGCAAGAATGCCTCCTCTAATAGTAGATTCTTCTTGCTTCAAAGACCAAGCTAACCATTCTTTCTGGTACCTCAGAAGTGGCATTATCAATTCAGATGGAGGATCAACAGTTTCAACCACCATGTCATTCTGATTGCTCAAGTCAATGTCTTTTGCCAAATTTTCTGCAACCCACCTCTCATTTTCTTGTTCCAATACTTCCCACATTAATATGGGTCTATCCTCTTTCTTCTTCTTACTCTTCTTCTTTCTCTCATGTATGGCTTCACGCATCTCTTCAACAACTCCAGAAAAATCAAACCCCAACATATTCCCCTCAACTTCTTCCGGAGTAATCCTATCAATATATCTTTCTCCCTCTCCTTCCATGCCACCATTCTCTACTTCATGGCTCTGTTCTCCCCTCATCTTTGACGAATCTCTTTTCCTCCTCTTTGAAACACTAGGCACACCAAAATCATCATCAACAATTTCCATTACAGCCTCTTCTTCTGAATCTTCATTGCTTAATGCATTATAATCGACATCCAAATCTATCATATCAGGATCATCATCAGAGACATCTATGTACTCGGGATTCATGTTCCCTGCTATCACTTCCACAGTCAAATTTAATACTCAACACGATAATTAATATACACACGAATAAGCATATAATTGCAGTAAATACAGATAAGAACTAGTCTGAAGATAAAATTAATAAAAAGATAAAAAGAAAACGACACGTTTTCTTATGAAAAGGGGTAAATAAGGCTACAAAGAGAAAAAGAAGAGGAATAATACCTTTGGAAGAAGAAGCACCATCGCCACGAGGGCGAAGCTTCATCGTTGATATGAAATAAAATGGGGAAGAAAACAATAAAGTTAGGGTTCTTTCTTGTGCTGAAAAGGGGAAGATCGAGAGGGCATCAACTTATCAAGAGTCTCTCTCTCTCTCTCGAGAAATGGTTAGAGAGACCATAAACGTGTAGCGAAGAGCATTGGAAATTTTGAATTAGGAGGTCCCTAATCTATTGCATGTATGCCAAATAGATCATCAACCTTTTTCATTGATATTTAGGTTTCTAAATTTTTAGATTTTGTAACGACCAAGTCTTCGCAGACCCTTTTTCTCGTTCATTTAGACTCTGTTTTGTAAGAATTAAAATCAAATTTTAATTTAAGTTAAAGTCAAACAATCAATATTAATCACATCTTCCATGAGTCCCACAGATTTTCAACAATACATTTCAAAAATTTATATTACAATCTACTAAAAATCTAATTTTAATCTCCACCAAACACTCTCTTAATCAACAAATGTCAATTGGAAATTTGAATTACTTAAAAATGATTTTTCCTCTTTAAAAGATAGTTGCATGTTTCCGTTCTCCCAACTCGTCACCCTAGACCAAAGTCACTTGTTTCGATACCATGTTTATTATTTTCGCATCTTTTACTTGTGATGGCATTCGAATTTTTAATTACGATTTTTTGAACCTTCTTGGTCTCAAATAGAATTCAATCAAAACCATAGGACTCCACGTTAATTTTGTTCACACAAATAATACATTACTTTCCACCATACGAAGTGGTAGACAACTATGATCATAAATGCATGCTGACAATAGTCAAAGTTTGCCACGGAATACTAAGTCTAATTTAGTATTGTCTCAATAAACTACTAATACTTGGATAATTAATACAAAACCTCTTTCTCATTTTTTTCTCTTCCTTCATTTCAACCACATATCTTTCAAATAAAATAAATCTAAAAAAATTCATTACTCTTCAACCACACATTCTTCAATCAATCATTATACCAAAATTCATTTTTTTTTTCCAAATAGATGTCAAACACAAGCTAAGTCATTGTGGCGGTACATATTATTTACCCTTGCTCAAAAGGGCCCAAAATATACAACAAGGCCTAGTGCAATGTCATTTTTGGTCCAAGTTGTAAAATACCAAAGGGCATACATTTAAGCTTTTACCAGATTGATCAACCTAAAATTATCAATACTTTTTTTTTATGTAGGAACCCGCAGTCGCAATTCATGAGTGCACACTAGGTAAATTTCGCTTCATGTGCAGTAGCTCGTAAATTACACATGAAAAATAAACAGCACTAGGCAAGCCGGTGTGACGGTCTCGACCGATAAAGTGTTATCAGATGATTCGAACTCATAACCTTCGATTTTCACGTTCACCTGCTCCACCAACTCGACCACCCCCGAAGGAATATCCTAAAATTATCAATACTTAACTGAATTGGACTCTGGTAATGATATTCAATCCGCATAATCTCAAAATAGCTTTGTTGAGCTAACCAGCGAGATATATTTCAACCATCCATGAATCTTGAAGGATCGTCGATATTATCATCTAGACTGTTATGACTCACTTTCTATAAAATATCATCACCAATGGTGGATGCATACATTTTGAATTAAGGAAGCACAATCAAATTTGTAAAAAAGTTGTGAAAAAATTAAAGCATTCGAAATCTTATTACAATTATTCTCTATACGTTTTCATACTTTGATAACGTTCTATAATTACATCTTTCAATATAATCAAATATACCATTATCAATATATGTCATCAAACTATCATTCAACCACTGATACGAACTTGTCAAATAGTTATGAGTCACGAAAGAAAGAAGAAAAAAAGCTAAGGGGTGTGTTTGATAGGGTTGATTTTCCATGAAAAATGGAAAACCTCTGTTTTTTAGTGTTTGATAACATTTTTTTCTTAGGAATTGGTTTTGCCACTTTCTCCCACGCATGCACACTTTCTATCTTTTCAGTGGTGGGAAAATCTTTTCCAATTGCTGAATTTTATTTATTATTATTTTTATTTTTTTTGGCAATGATAACAAATT
>CAIGRO010145400.1:0-13398 GCA_903798355.1 Fraxinus baroniana | reverse complement strand
AAGTAAATAGGTCGTGCTAGTCTGGGATCCACAACTCTGAAATGTAGGAACTGGGTATGATCATCAATAATAGTAACGGTATAACCCACATTTCAGAATACCCAAATTTTATTCGACTCATTCTGAACCCTAGTGTTGAAATGCAGATAATGACGAACCAAATCAAATCTCTTCTCCAAAATCATAGGCTCTAGAATAACCAAAATATAAACCTGATGCAGCTGAATAAGTTTTCTCAAGCGTCTACGAGTAGCTACATTAGCTATACCTCTCACATTCCAGATGATGGTACTATCGGAAGTACGTGTAGAGGTATCTTGTGATCGACTCTTGATTATCATCCTGGGTAGTGAATTATCAATAACTTTCGAATGTCTTTTTCGACTCACTAGGACAAATTCATCATCCTCTATCCTACCAGCCATACCTATTAAGTCATCAGAAGAAGATCTACGAAAAGGACCCTGTGATGCACTTCAACCTGAGGAAAACCCCTTGAATTTGATTGATCTGTAGACAAATGAGCCTCCATATTCTGTTAACATTATGTAACAGACTTATATGTACTATAAGGCCCTGCGTCCTCTCAAGCACATCACTTAGTATTGGGCAAGCACATCCCTATAAGGAGCATCTGTAGGATGATCTAGTGGCAAAGAAGTAGTAGTCTATATAGCAGTAGTGCTGATGATAGATGGAGAAGTAGAATAAGTGGGAGCCATATGTGTAGCAAATGTTTGCGATGAAGCGACAGTAGTGGTGTGACCAATGGTGGCTATACTAAGAACAATCTGAGGGATGGACTTGGAGATCTCATCTGAAGTACCAACTTGTCTCCTTTGATTTCTCTTAATAGGAGTCCATCGCTGTCGAGGTAAGGTCATGACATCCTTACCCTTATCCTTATCCTTGGCTGACACTGGATTAGGTCTTGATTCGGGTCAACAACACTTGGGGCCGCAGAAGGTGGAGAGGATGGGAACCACTAGAACACTTCTCATCCGAATGGCCAAATGTCTGCAACGAAAGCAAAAATATGACACCTTATCATATACAATAGGCTGCCAATATCCTCCCATCTTCTTCATCTCTATTCATATTCTATCAGGGAGCTTACATTTCAGATCGACCTCAATACATACCCTCGCTTCACTAGGACGACGAAGATAAGAAGTTGCTTCGTCAATACGAAGTGGAAGTTCAATAGCCTTAGCTATAGTGAACAGTACATTCTTAGCCCGAAAATGAATGGGAAACAAAGGAAATGACACCCAAACAGGAGCAANAGGACGACGAAGATAAGAAGTTGCTTCGTCAATACGAAGTGGAAGTTCAATAGCCTTAGCTATAGTGAACAGTACATTCTTAGCCCGAAAATGAATGGGAAACAAAGGAAATGACACCCAAACAGGAGCAATAGGAACCTCATATTGTGGACTAAAACTAGGAGTCCATTTAAATACACGCATAGGGCAACCATTAATATACCAAGTGGGTTTGAGGAATAATCGTGAATAATCGTCCTCGTGAGCCATATGAATAATAATGTGTGCATCATCAATAAGTCCAATTTTATAATCACCAATAAAACCAAAACGCATAAAATTTTCATTTGCGATGCACAAATTTTCCTACAAGTGTAAATTTGTAGGCCTCAGCCAGAAATTGCTCATCTGATTCATCAAAAAATAGCGGTGGCTCACCATGGTGAATATACGGTTCCTTGGATACCAAACTACGACGTCTGGAATCCTCAAGAGCATGAAGGACGTGCACAAATGATTTTCTTTGACTCCTTTCAGCCAGTGTAATCGCGGGTTTGCAATTGAGTGATGTCACATAAGATCGAGGAGCTTGGGTAACTCCAAGAATAGCTGATGAAGGAACATGTGGTATAGTTGAACCCGAAGTAATAGGAACAACTATATTAGGTCGCGCGTGAATGCCACACGCTGAGGGGCCGGTGGAAGTGGTACAACACGTGAACTATTACCCGGTGTAGAATTGGTCCCAACATTTTTTGCCTACTGGATTCGATTCAGATGTGAACTTGCATTCACAGAGGCAACATAATTTGTTTACTGATGAATCTGTGAAGAAGGATCAAAATTGGAAGTAAGATTACCCAAATTGTTGATTAGGGGCACAGAAACTGGAGTTATGGTAGCATAAGTAGAAGTCATGAAGGAGGTATCCCGTCACTTGAAGAAGCGTAGTCACCTAAATTTGGAATTGAAGAGGTTTCAATGGCCATTGCTAGGGAGATAAAATTGGAGGTCAATTGCCCAACTTCCTCAACAATTGGTATGTTACCCATGATTCTTTGTACCCCAGTTGTAGATTTGTGAAGTGACTTAACATCAAAAGACTCAACAACATCATCAATTGCAGCGTTAATACCTTCATCACGTGGAGGAATTGAGGCCAAATCCAAACCTAAATTTTCATTGCTAATTGTAACAATTAGCTGCTTACCCATGACCTTATCAATGCCAATTGAAGTTATCTTAGTCGAATTAAGCATTTGCATCATATCAAATTCATTGAATTCCTCCGTTTCAAATTTTTTGCACAAACCGCAAACCTCATCCATTAATTAACCGAAGTCTTGGTAAAACTGACCTTGACCCATGGCCGGGAAAGGTGCTACGGGTGGTGGAGAGTCGAGCCCAGGTGGTCCTCCACCGTCATTCTCCCTGACGGTGTCGAAAAGTGCGGATTTATCAGTCGATTTCGCTGGCGTTACGACTGGGAATAAATTAGGATTAGATTCCACAGCTTGGATTGATGTTTGGTTGCAATTGATGGTATGGGTGAGGTCGTCCAGGGGAGGGGGATTGATTAGTGATGAGTTCCGGCCAGTATTGTGGCCGGAAGTGGAGAATCCGGTGATTTTCAATTTTTTCAGGATGCGAATTTTGAAGCTTTGTACCGACTGGAATACTTGGAGGTACGGGATGGTCTTGGTATGGAATTGAAAGGGGAAATAAGGGCTTTCCATTGGTAACATTGTCTGGAGGTATTGGTGGCTAGAGCCGGCCTGATTTTGGCTCCATAAGTCACGGTAAGAAAGGGCAAAAAGCGCCTGCTTGTAGTAAAAATATTACTATTAAGGAACTACGTATTCGCAATTGGAAAATTGGTGTAAACTATGGTCTTTTAATTACATATTTGAGTTATCTTTGGTGTAAACTATTTCTAAACTAACAATGTGCTTTTCTACATATCCTCCAAATCAAGAGAATGTACGAATCGATCTCATAGTTGCAGGTAGAACTGTAAGAACCATAGAGCAGGGAAGCAATGAAAAGAAAATTGTTTACCGTGGTTTAAATAACATAAGGCCAAGCTCTAACTCAATGCAAAACTAGTGTTCCCTTTCAAGAAGAATAATTGAAACCATATCATTCATATGCAGGGTAAAGAAAGCAATCAAACGTACTTTCATATCCCAACGAAATCAATTTCTGAACTTACAACTTGAGTTTCAAATGATTTGGCAAAGTAAAACTTCTATGTATCACAATGAAGAGAAAATCACATTCTTACATCTACCAGTAAAAAACGTCATGAAACTTCTTCCACTTTCCTAGAATCAAAGTACCTTGACGAGAACAGAAAATGCCCCATTGCGCAATTTATATTGAATAGCAAAGTGAAGAATCCCATTTACGAATGATCTATACAAAAATGTAATTACACCAACAAAGCAAAAGTAATTCATAGATTCAAGCTCATAAGCATTATCATAATGTTTAATCAATCATTGCAAGATTCTCCAGAATGCGAACACAACAAAACAAAAGTAACTTTACGATGGAAGCTCATAATTAATCAATCTTGCCCAAATTCGAGGGTGCCTTCGTCATGCCTTCAAATCCCATGCCATCGATGTAAATCGACGTCATTGACGGATTATGGGAACGGTGTTGGAACGACGTTCCTGCATAATTAGTTCACATAAGGATGTCAATTTAGACTGGCATATTTTCAAGGACATTGTACCATGTTAAACAAAGAAATAGAAACATTTGTTAGGAAGCTTGTACATGACAAAAGAGCTAAAAAATGCCAATTTACCTGAACAAAATTGAATTCCATTTGACCCATTCTGATGATGGTGCATCCCGAATGCGATAGACGTTGGTCAGCAACGTACAAATATAACGAACCTAAAATGGGAGTAGGATATGGTACATGTGGATGATCAATGTGCAAACTAATAAACTTGAATTATAATGTACATTTGTTGAACATGAGAATTTAATATATTTGTTGATGACTGTAATTGTTGAGTAAAAACTGGCTCTCGATGTCACCCTATATTAAATTCCAACATAAGTACAACCTTCAAACAAGTAAAAATGTATGTAAAATCTCAGTACTGACCAACAGGAGTTGTGAATATGACAACGGTGTTGGCTGCGAGTATTGAAGTTGTTGACAGAACTGGACGATGGGTATAGCCTCTTCGACATGATTACGCTTAGCTCTCGATCTCCTTGCTTTTTTGAAGTCGAAGTTTCCTGCATACCAATATAAGTAAATGTTTGTACTCGAGGAATTATGTAATGGTTATCAGTTGCAAACAACATACCTTTCTTTTTTTTGAACTCAACTCCAATGGGTTTTTTCTCCGAAGTTTCCGTGGCACACTTTTTCTATTCGACGATCTGGGATCCAATACGCTGAAATGAACAGTATTTTGCAAGATTGTACATTGAGTTGTTGAATGAATAGTTGGTTGTGAAGGGACATTACTACCATCACTCGAATTCAAAGTTCTGAGTTCTATAGCTTTCAATTTTATCCAGTTCATTATCATACATGAACTCCCTTTATCGAATGAAGCGAGGTCTGCCACCTCCGAATAAGCCATATACATTTCATCGTATCTCAACTATTCAAGTGCACTAACAAACCCGTCATAATTTACGACCCTTGTGTGAGCTCTACTGACGTCTCTACTCCATCTTCGCAATATATACCTCTTTGGTATTGATGTAACGTTGTTACGGTCCAAAACTGTGATCCGTATGCCTACAAATAATTCCATGAAATCCGAACAAGTGGCAGTTGCAAGTAATCTCACATGTGTCGACTTTGAAATAGTGTAAACTGATTGAAATTGCTTTTTTATTTCAAAAGCAGTTGCGCATGGTACCATCTGCGAGCACGACTTGAAATTACTTGAAACTCCTTTTCAACCTTATTCCTCAATGCTCTTTCGTACTATTCGACAAACTGCTTCAACGAAGTTTTTGAATGGACATATCCATAAAAAAAGGCATTTATACTCTCACAGCATTGCGTCGTGGACATGCCTGACAAGAAAGTGGTTTTCAAATAACACGGAACTCAATGACCTCTGTTTTTGTAAAGGTACGACAACCAATCATTATCGTGTAAGTCATAACTATCGATCATTGATATCCAACTTTCTTCGAATTCATCAACAATTTGGGAATCATATACTAATGTGTGTATAGTCGAGAAAATCAAATTTTTATGAATGTGGTAGCCAAACTTTTCTGGTAACTTTTTCATAATGTGCGACAAACACCATCTAAGTTTAGTATTTGGAAAAACAATCTCGATTGCATTTTGCATAACCCTATCTTGATCAGTAATTATCCATGGGAAATTGACCATGCATGCACTGCACGTCTCAAAAAGCCACACAAACGTACATGTATCCTCATTCGATAACAAATCGCAACCAAGCAACGTTGATTGTCTGTGATGATTCACGCCAACAAAAGGGGCAAAATGCATATCATACTTATTCGTGAGATATGTAGTATGAAAGGTGACAACATCGACGAACTCGTTGTACACTTACCTATACCTATTTTTTGCCCAAAATATATTATTAAGCCGTTACTCATCGTCTACATCCATACTGAAGTAAAATCTCGAACACCGTGCTTGCATCTTTGAAAAGTAGGATTGTAATGCTGCAGCATCTCATTCTCCAAGTCATAACCGTCTCACTTGTTCGATGTAGTTGTGACAATCCTTTTCCACAAAATTCATATTCTTATACCCACATGCTTCGACAACTACGTAGTTGAAACTTTTTGTGCAATGAAATCCCTGCCATGTCATTCAATTCGAGCTTTCGTTTCACATTTGCACTTAATCCTCGGTTGCATCGATACAACCTTGATGTCGAAGGGCTTATTTTATGATTATACTCAAGGTGAATGGTGTTAATTTTCCATGTTCCATGATCATTTGACGATGCAGTTATCCTCGCTTTACAATCGTCTGACTTGTTGGTTGCGACTTCAAAGATGTGCTTGCATTACTGCTTCTTTAGCCTTCACAACTACATGTGAATGTCACATGTCTAACAACTCAATCATCCCCCTTTTTTGAATTCCTTTTTCTCACTGGAAAACCTACGGTGTAAGCATATCTCTTATAAAAATCAAACACCTCTTTTTCATCCTCGAATGTCATACCCATCTCCGACACTTTCTCTCCATTTTCTCCTAACGTTCCGTCCTCCACAATGTTCATATTGTCCACAACTACACACCATCATAATGCAATAAAGGATCTCCATTCATACCTTCCATAGTTTTGTGTCCTACAACAAATTAGTGATAAAATTGAGCTAAAAAAAGTAATAACAAATTACAACATTCATTTCATCTTTAACACCCTAATTTAGAACACTGCTTTTGCACAGGACTCTCCCAAATCAACGTGGGCATCCTGTTGAGCAAACCAAGTCTATTGAAAATCCACCATTTCATACTTAAGCTAAATTCTATACAAGTAATTCAATATTTGCTTACTTTTCACTATATATCGCCATATCGGCTTCCACTTTAGCTAAGTTATAATTTTCAAAAGCCTTGGAAAATTCATAACCTGCTAATTTTGTAAAACACTTCTTGAATTCTACTAATTTTGCCTGCTAATTTTGTATAATAGTTCTTCAATTCTGCTAATTTTGCATTTTCATTTTGTAAAATAGTTCTTGAATTCTACTAATTTTGTATAATAGTTCTTGAATAGTAAGTTCATTACTGTATATGGGTAAGAAGATCTCCGGAATTAGTTGCGGCTTCGCGATAGAAGAAGATACCGTATGTGGGTAAGAAAATGTGCGATTGGAAGACTCTCTTCGAAATGGGAATCCGCGATCGAGGAAGACAATGGTGCTTTTAGGGCTACAAGGTTGGGGAAATGAGAGGGATGGAGAAAAAAGAGAGAAATTCTCTCTGTTTTTTTTTTCATGTTTTAATGAGTTGTATTTCCTCTTATGGCTTGTACATATTTTTCTTCGTTTTCCTTTGCCTTTCCTTTTTCTCCTGCCACGTCACCAGTTTTTAAAATTTCTGTAAAGCATCTGTAGGATCATTTTTTTTCTTGCGTGCCTAGAGAAGCTAGAATATAGCTATATTGGAGGTTAATCTGGGTAGACTTCTTAAGAGTCGAAATTTAGTTTAAACATAAGAGTGTTTTCTCTTCATTTGACAAGGGCACAGGGCAGCTGTGCACCACGAATTAGGGGGAGTTTCCAAAAAAAAAAAAAAACAATCTTTCATCGAAAAATCCATTTTTTATGGAAAAATGAGATACATACTAGCCAAAACTCGATTTTTTTGCAAAAATTTGTAATGTCCAATTCTGAAAACTTCTATTTTTCTTTAATTTATAGACCTTCGATTTTCAGTTTCTTATTTTTTCTCTTAATTTTCTTTAATTTCTTCTTTCACATAGATCGATTTGGGAGAAGAAGAAATTGTTATTAATTAATAACAATACTTAAAATTATATTTCAATGGTAACTGAAATATACCAATTATTACTATTTAATAACTAAACTTAAAATTGTATCTGTAGTTATTGAATTGTGCACTACTCATCCATCACTTAAGTCAATGCTTTTTATTGCACCTAATATATTTTTCCATTTGAGTGATGAATGGATAATACGATGCATAGTTATAAAAATCGGTCCGGCCCGATTGGTCGGGTCAGAAAACTAGCTGCCCGGACCCTTGATTGGGCCGAGCAGATTAAATTGATAGAAATGCACTTGATTTGGTCAAAATCGGGATTTGACCGAATTAACCGATGATTTACCGGTCTGGACCCGGCTAGGTTGACTTGGATTTTGAATCATTTTACAAAAATTTTGGGTCCAAGGGAATTGAACATTGGACCTTTAATAAAAATAAATGGTTCATCACCACTTGAAAAGAAAATACTTTAGTATTACTTATGTGCAATAACTTATATTTCACTAATGAATCATTTATATCTTTTGTAAAAATATTTTTCTAAAAAACTTTGGTCCAACATTTTACTTTATTTTATAGACCTAAATAATTAGTGAAAAATAAATTAAAAATTTTAATTTTGCCCCCTTAAAAAAATTTATACTTTATATATATATATATATTTTTTATAGATTTTTATGCAATGACCCGCCGGTTGAACCACCGGTCACTAGTTGAACCACTAACCCATTGACCCGCTGCATTGTTCGGGTTACTGTCCGGGTCGAGTCGACAACTATGATTTAGTGACCATTGAGATACATTTTTAAGTTCAGCTATTAATGAGTAGCACTTAGTAGAGTTCAATGACCATTCAAATAATTAACTAGGGAGTTTCATGTGATTTACATCTCCTGATCTATTCAATAACAATGAGAGTTTATTGATATGAAATTGTATAGATGTCGTCTACAACTCCTTAGTAAACAATATCATCTGCCTTTTTGAATTTGAAAGCAATAAAGATACAAATGATGTTGAAGACAAAATTTCTCTTGCAAATAAGTAACAAATAGGAAAAAAAAATTAACTACATTACGTGTAATTCACCCTTTTAAAGTTTTCTTACAAGAACTGCGGTCAAAATACCGAAAGGACTAAAACATGCTGTATTTGAGGATGGAATTGCCCAAGCATCCT
Source organism: Fraxinus baroniana (assembly GCA_903798355.1). Lineage (NCBI taxonomy): Eukaryota > Viridiplantae > Streptophyta > Magnoliopsida > Lamiales > Oleaceae > Fraxinus > Fraxinus baroniana. The sequence goes on along the minus strand of CAIGRO010145400.1, from coordinate 4,459 downwards.
CACAAAATGTTTCATAAGGAAAACTATACAAAAAAAATTAAAAAAATGCACTGAAGATTCAAACTCGAAAGGTCTGTATGGAAGGTTGTAAAAAACGAACTTCTGTCTTTAAGGTTTTGGAGCTCAACCTCAGCAATGAGCATAGTCACAGTAAAGGTCGTGTAAACTGCAAAACCAATCTGTTTATGTTTTCTTCAGGAACTTTTAACATTAATATTCACATGGCATCGTCTAGTCAATCTTCACTGATGAGTAGATGAGCCTTGTGAACCAGAAACATGCATAGAAACCAATTGTACCACACAGCACGAAGAAGGCATATGAAGCAATCAGCATGTACCCGAAATACAGAATACCAGATATCAGGTTTGTTATGTTTAGCTTTGTGAAGAAGTAGAATGCTGCATAAAGAAAGAGGTATAGTGCTGATGAGCCTGAGGTCAGGTAAGATCTCCACCACCAGAGGTAGTCCTCACTGCATAGCTGGAAATAGCAAAGCACTATTGTGATCTCTGCACAAGTGACAATTAGGATGATGAACACGAGGAAGAGAAATCCAAACATATAGTAGAACTGATGCAACCAGATTGATGTCAGGATGAAGAACAGCTCAATAAACACTGCCCCAAATGGGAGTATGCCTCCAATCAAGATAGAGAAGACCGGGGTCATGTACCAGGCTTGCTCGGGTATTTGCCTCGGAATTTTATTAGTTTTAACTGGATCCTCAATAGCTGGCTTCTTAAACCCAACATAACTACCAACAAAAACAAGTGGAACGGAAATGCCGAACCACAAAAACACTAATGCAAACATTGTTCCGAATGGCACAGCCCCTGAAGATTTCTCACCCCAAATTAGAGCATTCAAGACAAAGAAAATGGCAAAGACAATTCCAGGGAACATGAAAGCCGTTTGAATAGTGATTTTCTTCCATTCTGTTCCCTTGAACATCTTGTAGAGACGAGCTGAGGAGTATCCAGCAAAAAGACCCATAAACACCCAGAGAAGAAGCATTGCCGTCATCAACCCTCCTCGGTTAGAAGGAGACAGTAACCCAAGTGCAGCAAAAATCATCATAACCAGTACCATTCCAAAGAACTGCACACCACTTCCAACATAAACACAGAGCAAATCAGAGTTTGTTGGCGGCCTGAAAACATCCCCATGAACTAATTTCCACCCAGTTTCTTCTTGAGCTTCTTCCTGGATCTCTAACTGGTTATAGTTGGAGATGTCACGATAGAGGGTCCGCAACATAATCATTGCCACCATTCCAGACAGGAAAAGAACAATCATTATAGAATTGACAATAGAGAACCAATGGATTTGTTCATCAGCCATCAAAAGATAAGTGTCCCATCTAGATGCCCACTTGACTTCACTCTCCTGAAAGGCAAAATGAAAGTAATACTGACCATTAGTCCTACTTTTGAACATATTATTATTCTGCCCACAGCGATTTAGGAAGCATTACCTCAAACTCCACATCATATGTGAAGATAATTTCCATCTTATCTTCAACTTCCTGAGGAGAGTCCGAGCTTGTTACAGTGCGTTTAGAATGTGGATTGCAGGTTGTTAATTGTGTTTTATCACCCCAATTACCCTCGTATTCATGCTTAACACTGGAGGCACAAAGAGTTAGAGAATCCAACATCAATAAAAGGTCCAAAAATACTTCTGAAGCACAGAAATGAGCAGTTTGCTATCATTTCACCTGAATGGCTTGACTTCAAATCCCACAATTCTTGCTGCAGCAGTTTGTTTATCCTTGTGAAACTTTACAGTAAATGTCAAATGATTGTGAATGAAATACTTCTCCTCTTTGCTCTATGTTAACCACAAAAAGTGAAGGAGTCAATATTCTATCTCCTGTCTCAAAAACAGATTGGAGAGTCCTAAAGGCTAAAGCAGAGAAATTTACTTACTCCAGTGTATCGTCCCTTGAGACCAACATGGAAACCGTGCTGATACACCAATAAATCTATATCCGATCTTTTATAAGGAACTACTAGAGGTAGGTTATCTAAAATCCTGTTTAAAAAGAAAGCATTAAAAGTAAAAGTTCAGATGTAAATAAGAGATATTTAGAATGCATAAACTTTTTCAACAACTTTGTTTACATGTTCACCAGGTAATCATCATCTATCCTCTCCTTAAATTCCTTTGCTTGTTTCGCATTTAGTGTAATACGGCAAACAATATTGCACATCCGTGGTTCTCGCATTTTAATCTGCAAAATTAACCTTCAGTGAGGAGTTCACTTTCTCATACATAATGCTTATAACACTTCCTTTTCCGAAAAATGACCCAGGCACTAAGTGGTTCGATTGATTTAATTTTAGGGAAGAAAGAGATGAAAAATATAAAGAAAATGACAATAATGGAGACTTACCACATAGGGAGAATTCTCAATGCGATCACCGCGAAGAACTTCCCCAAGATTCTCAGCACTGTCCATGATTTTCTCTGGTTTACAATATGGAAGGGAATAGTACGAGTAAGGAAGTTGAGTTTTTATAGAGGTCAATTTGTTTACTTTGACATTCAAAAGATCGCCCTGCATTGAAGAAACATCATATGGATAATTCACGTTTGGACAAATTCAACTAGAGCCCAAATTCTAGCCTTAGTAAAATACTTTATCTCACAAAACGAAAAATAATAAGAAATTACAGTTAATAATAAATGTAATCATAATTACAGTATCAAATTCCCTTTACATATTAAAACTGATTAGATTCATCTCCATCTCTCATCAATGAAATATCAAGTTATAATTAAGCTAAATCAATGATAGTGACAGCTTCCTGCAGAGGCTTGGAGCTTATTCTTTTAAACCTATAGAATCTGCAAACGAGTGTTGACTTCAGCTTCATTTGTAGGTCTTTGATAAATGTTGGGGCCAAATAGCTACAAAATTCAGCACTTAATTTTCATAGCATAAACACTCAGCTAAGGTACGAAGTGGCGGCAGTAAAAGGGTACAAACAACTGTGATCCCCAATCTTCCGAAGTTCAATTATCTGATCAAAACTATATTTGGCAACTACCAATTATGTGATCCAACACAGTAGTGGTTTCAGGATTATGTTTAAGTGATCACATCCACTCCAATCTACAAAAATCTAAGAGAAGAAAAGCAGATACTATGGTTGTAGTAATTTGGCAACATGTGTGTGTCATCAATGTTTTCACTCAATCCTTTTTATGTTACAATGCCAATCTTAATTGGTGTAAGAATCCAAAATAAAATAAAAATTCTTCAATCTATTATTAGTGGACATCAACAGATTATTTAGAAAATTCCACATAAACTAGCTATAGCAATTACTAACTTATATTTACAATTCTCAGCGATCTGAGGGAAACTACACCCTGAACAGCAAGATCACATAACTAGAAACTAAACCAATTTCACAAAACCCATCATTTCTTGATAAGTACTTTCAAAGATGTGTCCATTTGCATATCCGATAAAAAATAACATCAAGAACCATCGATATAGAAAATAATCAATACCATAGGAGTATACAGGTACAAATAAGTGCATGTACGGGATTAAGGTACCTTGGCGAAGTCCTGAGGAGCGACACCGGGAAGGTAAAATGAATGAGTGACGGTGATTAAGAGGAGAAGCGTGACGAACGCACAAAGCCGAATCGCTTGAGTCGTTCTCCTAACGATCTCCATCTTTGTCTCAACAAATTCGCCTATCACCGAATCAAAAACTCAAGATCTAGATCCACACACAAACACGGTGAAGTTCTATCTCGGTATAATTATCTCTGCATGTTCGTATACATATGTGTGCGTTTTGTATGTGAACGATGAGACTGGAAGAAAAACGAGTTCGCAACCGCCGAGAGTGACGCAGCAAATGAAATTTTAAGAGGATGTTGACCGTTGATTATACATGGATAACGACGTGATTGGATTTATAGAAATCTGTTTTAATAGTCTAATAGTCAATGATAGTGTTTGATTAAGTAATAATTAATGATTATAATATTGACTAAAAAAGGGAACATTTAACTTATCTATTATGGATTAATGAAATTTCTACTTCTTTCTCCATTATTAGTAGAAGGAATTTGAAAATTGTCAGTGATTTAATCCAATTTGGCAACAAATGATTTGATGAAGATATTGACTCTGCTGATAAAAGTTCAATAATGGAATATCATATGTTATTATGTCAAGAATTATGTTAACCATTATATTGCGAATTATGCTATGGGTACCTAACTCATGGACACATGGAGGCATGGGCGGATCCGGGGGGTCCTGGGGGGGGCACGTGCCCCCACTTTTGAGATTTTTTATTATTATTTTTTTAAATCATGTTTGATATCGATTCAAATTTTAATTTTAATCTAAATCAAAGTTAACAATTAATTTTAATAACATATTTAATAGAATCCATAACTATTTAATTTTTATCAAGATTTACTAA
>CAIGRO010145351.1:0-16017 GCA_903798355.1 Fraxinus baroniana | reverse complement strand
ATTTATTTATTTTTGAAAAAAAAAATATCGAATCAAAATTTATGGATTGAGTTCAGAATAATCTTAAGACCGACACATCTAGTGAAGGAATAAACCAAATCGATGCAAGCCACTATCGATCGGACCAATTTCACGATTTGACTAGTAAAACATCCAGTCCCAATAATGTCCATCTTTCACATGCCCTACTTGGGGCTCCTTTCAATCTCCACCATTTCTACCTACTATAATAATTGTTTTATGGAAAGGGACTTATAACAATTGTTTAATTTCAATGATCCTTTTTATCTTCCTATGAATTAGTGAAGCGTGTCTAATCAATTTCACATGATGATTTTATTCTTTGAGCTAGATCATATATAACCAAAGCCGTCGGTCTTTTCATAATTTCACGTATTTACGTCAATATCACATTCAAGAATGATGAAGTTAAACGCAAATTCCACATAGTGACCGACACAAGATGAATTAACAAATTGTTTAAAATAAACTTCGATTAATAAGTCTTTATCGACATACGAGATCAGTCTTAGATCATATAGATGAGCTCAAAAAAGTCACGACCGCCAATAAGAGTTGTCAAGCTCGAATATCTAACTCTATGACTAGTGACCAAACCAAATAGGTCTACACCCGTTTTGAGGCAAGGTTCTCCGTTCTTGAAGACGAACTGAAGAACTGCATAGACATTAATATATTTAAATATTCTTGAAATATAATTAAAAAGGAAATAATAATTTTCTCTCGGGTTAAATAGGCCCAAACAATTGGTCATCCCTGTTCTATGTATAAACCCAAGCCCGACCCAAATTTAATTGACTCTTGATCCATTTGAAGCTTAGCATCGTACATAAAATATTGGGCTAAACCAATCCAACAGGTAGGTCCAATCTTACACTCGAGCATCCAGCCAACACACATTTTCCAGTCTCTGTCCAATTCATCTTCTTCAAATCGTGCTCAAGAATTAAAAGGTCTGACACGATGTCAAATATTATGAAACTTAAGACTCGTTTTTATAGAAATTTTATTGAAAAACTCGTCACGATTTAAATTCTTGAATTCTCGTACATGACGTGGCATCATAAATAAGGAAAATGCCACAAGGCCAGGGTCAGTGACCCATAGAGCCCCCCTTCCAATAGTTGGCGCCCCCTGTTTGCTATGGGTCACTGACCCTGGACCCATAGCAGGGTCCCATAAATAATATTATTTTGTGAGATATAGGCACTTAATGGTGTTAAGCAGAGTGACAATTAGTGTAACCATTAGAAACGTGAGCCATCATTACTATAAAAAACACTTCAATGATCATCGAAGTGACCTTCGACAACTTGAATAATGATGGCCGAAATTACCCATGCAAAGTAAGAGAAACTAAGCCCTTGTTTCGCCCCATTAAAATTTTAATATATTTCTCTCTCTCACTTCAATCGCGCATTTTTCAATAAAATAATATTACAAGTAAATTAAAAAAAAAATCTTTATTTTTTTAGCCCCTATTTGTTTCACATTAGTAGAAAAAAATGGATCGTTGATATAGTAGAATACCAGCCATATTTGACCAATTTGTATGTTTGTGGGGCCCACTTATTTTGAGAAAAAGGGTACAAATTTTCAATTTCTTGCTTAAATAATATGAAACAAACGGGGACTTAACCACACATTCTCTTAAAAAATTACTATTCCAAAATATATTATTACGAAAATCTCATTAAAATGGGGGTTAAACAATGGATAAAATAAAAAACAAAGGAAAAATAAACCAGCTTATTTTCCCTTTTTAATTAAGTTATACATGTTTAAACAATAATACTTAAATTAAGTTAAATTACGTGTTGATCTGCAACCTGTTACTGAAGTAGTAAGTTGATCGTCGACTTTTAAAAATGAGCATATTGGTCCTAAGATTTAATTATAGTTCAACATCCATTCCCAAATACAAGAAGAAAAAAAGGTAAAATCAAAACCAAAATCGCCGGCCGGCGATTAATATTTAATACTTTTTACTCCGTTACTCTACAGAGTAATCGTTCGGCTGTGTTTTTTCTTCTGATGTCCTATGACTCCTATCACTAACCTCCTCGTGAATCGGCGAAGCCAAAGGAGTGAAATACATAGGAGAGGCACAAGGCGTTAAAAACTCCGCCACATCGCCACCGCCGTGATCATTAACCACCATTGTGGCTTTGGGCGGCTCTTCTACCACCTCAAAACATTCCTTCAAGGTCACTTTTTCTCTAATGCTAGTACTATTACTTTTGTTGGATTCTTTTTCAGCAGAAGAACACAATGATTTTTCAGCGAGCGATTCCAAGTCTTCTTTTTCCTCTTCTTTGATTGTGAACAAGAATCTCGGCGGTCCACACATTCTCTGCAGCTTCCACACATCTATAACTTCCGTTTCCGGTGGCGCGTTTGAACTTAGATTATCACTACTCGTCGGAGAAATGGAGTTGGGTTCAATACGGGGTTGCGATCTTACACAGAACAAGTAGAGGAGATCCTTGGAAGGGATCACTGACGGAAAACAAGAGTCTCTGTCTGAAGAAGAAAATTGGGGCAGTTGAAATTCGCCGTTGCTGGGTGGTGGATTTTTGCGGCGGAAGACACGGCGGCGCCACAACACATAGAACAGTTCGGTGGAGAGCGCCACCAGTGAGATCACAAAGATTATAGTGAGTGCAACGCCTAGTTTGCTCAGTCCGNGAGTGCAACGCCTAGTTTGCTCAGTCCGCCACCCATTTTGGTTGCTCTCTATGTTGAATTATTTAATTTACTAATCATAAGTAATGGAAAAATGAGCTTCTGGAAGAACTAACGGATAAATTTAATGACGTGGCCTTGATTTGAATGAGTTCGAATCTATTGCGCGGAAAGAGTCCTTTTTCTAGTCAGCTCCTTCACCAGCTCCATGTTTGATTAAGCTTTTAAGTAATTATAAGCTTTTAAGTGCTTATAATCTATTTCTCCACTTTCATTACTAGTAATTGTACCACATAATTTAAGTGCTTGTCTGAGAAAAATTATAATCCTACATTATTTAAAATCCACAATTAGTATTCATTTATTATCTACGTGTTGTGCAAGATCAACTATTCCTTTATATTATGATTTCATTAAAATTTTTCCCAAACGACTATTTAATATTTAGACGCTGCACATAAAACATAGTTATGTTCACTTACAAGTGTAAATGTATCGGTATTCGATATAGGGATATCAAACAAGACGAACCACTGACTCGTCCAAGAGGTGAGTCATGGGGGTGAACCAAGCTAACATTTTCTATACCGCTCAATCCTCAATAGCTCGTGTCTTGCTCGCTAGGAAAAAGAATTTAAATTTTCAATGAAATTTTAATAACAATCTATGTGTTGTGCAAGACCTACTATTCCTTTATATTATGATTCCATTATAATTTTTCCCAAACGACTATTTAATATTTAGACGCTGCACATAAAACACAATTATGTTCACTTACAAGTGTAAATGTATTGGTATTCGATATAGGAATATCAAATAAGACGAACCACCGACTCGTCCAAGAGGTGAGTCATGGGGGTGAACCAAGCTAACATTTTATATACCGCCGAGTCTTGCTCGCTAGGAAAAAAAAATTCAATGAAATTTTAATAATAATAATAATAATAATAATAATAATAAATGTGACGGGCGCGAGTGGCTTGCCTCGCCTCGCCTCGCCCCAAAGAAAGCAATGGCATAAATCGAAGTCACAAAATTTTGAAACGAGTTGATTTGTGCTTCATTCGACCCTTTTAACATCCTTACGTCAAGATACAATTCTGTTTTGAGTGGACCAACTAAAGTCCAAGTTTTCAGCGTGGGCTGCTGGGCTATATCAGGTCCACCATATAAATATTTTTCAAGGCCCAACCACACTCATAAGCTAAGGCCGTATTCGAAATTAAAGTTGAGCACTTGAGCTTTAAGTATCTAGATATAAGTAGGCATAAACCCAAGAATTAAGGCCCAGTACATTTGATGTTGAACAGATCCAATCCTTTAAGCCCGAAACGACACAATCCATAGTTCAATTCATCTAAGGGCGGGCTCACCAAATGATGGGATGATCAACAAGCACGTTAGGAAAAGCTAAAAAATTTACTTGTGTAGGTTTACTTAGGGCTGGGTTTAGGTTGGATTGATTTTTTACCCAGTCCGACATGATTAGTTGAATGATCTAAAATCAAATCAATCAAAGTCAAGTTTAAATCCAATTCAACTCAACTCAGTCCAAACCAATCAAGCTTGGATGAGTTTGGATTGGGTTGGCCTGTTAGGGCTTGACCCAATTCTAGTTGGATCCGGTTACCTTTTTGTTGAATTTGAACAAGTTTTTTAAAGTTTAGAAGCACTCGAAAACATTCGTTATTTTTTGACCTATATAATGTATTCTTTCTGTAAAATAATATATAAACGAGTTTAAAATTATAGAATATTTTTTCTTTTTAGTTCTTAATTTGTAGTTTATCATTACTAACTTTGCAATTGTACATAGCCAATTAACCTAAGTTTTTTAAAAAAAAAAGGACGTTTCTATATTCTAAGTCATTTTCTTGTTTTCACTATTGTATATATTTAAGTTTTTCCATTTTAGCCATTAAGATTTTTAATTCATCGGGTCGGGTAGGGTTTTAATTCATCCGAGATTCAACACAATCCGACCTCAAATTTGATTTCCAACCCAAACTTAAAAACCAACCCAAATCGATCAATTTGGGTTGGATTGGGTTGGGTTGATCGATTTTGATCAGTTTGGGTTAGTTTTTACCCAACCTGTAAATGAGTATTTAAAATAAATATCTCTTTTATACATTAGATTTCTAAAGAAAAAGTAGGTTAATTAGTTAACCATAAGGCATAGGTTACTTCTGAAATAAATAGCTTTCGCATATTGTGCACTACTTGTAACTTATTATTTCATACGCAAAATGTAACTTTACTCGCCACAATAAGTTAATAGCTTTTACTCGAAAAAACAAATTTGAATAAAATATTATTCTTGTTGGTGGATGGTGTTCCCGACCATAGTTAAAATATTATAACTGAGTTTTTGCATGTTGTAGATTTATGTGTTTGAGCCACATTATTTTGGAAGAATGCATTTTTGAATAGTAGATTGATGGAGAATGTGTGGTTGAAAAATAAGGAAAAGTTATTGATGTGATGAAAAATATTATTTTATTGTAGAATGTGTGGTTGAAATGCTAGAAGAATGTAAACGAGAATTTTAATGGGAATCAAACAGGGGCTTAAAGAATAATTCATATTACGAAAACAATTAATAACGTGAAATAAGAAAAATAAAAGCAATAGCAAGCATAACATGTTTGAATAATTCCATAGATACATAGAATTTTTCACAGAAATATACAGGTGCTGCTGCGTTGGCAGCATCTCTATGATGCAATTTATGTGTTTATTGTGTTAAAAATCAATGAAAAATTGTAAAGTTCCTTTCTGTAAGAATTCTGTCAAAATTTTATGTACTTGTACATAGCAAAACCAAACATGTTTTTGAGGTGCTTCACTCTCAATGTGAGAGTTGATATGTATCTGGATTATATTGTATTTATGACTCACATCTCTCTGTGTTTTCTCTCTATTATGACACGTAGAACGGTGACTTGCCCTAATACCCTTTGAGCACGAGAAAAATGTTAGGACAACTCAATACATATGAGCATTTTTTAAAGTACTTTTATATATAACGGTTATAAATCTTAGATCGAACAGCGACTGAGAAAAAGATAAGTATATGGTATAATAGGCTCCACGCATCAATATTCCAAACTAAGATGTTGAATCTTGAAACAATTTTTTAATCAACCTTAGCTTAGAGTTGGTAGAAACAATCATCTTATAAAATTTCCAATGCATCATTTCACAATACACAAATTGTTTATGCCATTATGTATATAAGATAATCAATGAGAAAAAGTAAATCCATTTAAAGGTAGAAAAAAGGTACTTGGATTAAAGCAATCTTTTAGCTATAATCCACGAGGTGTGCAAAAAAAAAAGTAAACACCTTTGTGTCAAAAGGGCTGTCCACTTTCTGCACTTACATTATAATTTAACGAGTCACCATGCATGGAATATCTTTCTTCCTGCTTTTGAGGAAAATTAATTAGATTCCAAATGCCTTCACGTGTCAACAAATTATTTATTCATCTATTTTTATTTTTCCTTAGATAGTTCCTAGCAAGTTCTCAAATTTTATTGTCACTCAATTGGCCAACTTTCATATCAATTGGTTAGGAAAAGTTGGAACTCAGTTTCTTATGCATCCAAATCCAAGTTATTAACCAAGTGACTTGATCTAGAATTCGACCACCCTCTTTCTAGTGCATCTATATTATAATCGAAAATAATGTTATAATGAAAATGGTTGACCAAAGCTATGCAAAAATGAGTTCATTTTGTTGAGGATAAAATCTCAAATTGATTAAATATTAATATTTTAGTTATCGATAAAAGGTTTTTTGTTAATTTTCTTAACAACATTGATCTTTTAAGGTGGAATCTCAAGTCTCGACACGATATCCTAGTCAATAATTTGATCTGTTTGAAGCTCAAATGAGTATGTGGGAACATTATTAAGGTCAAAATGCAATGTCAGTGAAATATAAACACATTAACCGATATAAGAATTTGAGTTAATTCCCTTAACAAGTAAGACATTTTAAAATGGAACCCGAAAACTCAATATACCCAACATTGGTTGCTCGAGTTATAGGACATAAAGTGTTTAAGATTCAATCATTTATAAGTAAATTTATTAGCTATCAGAGCAAGAAAAGTTATCGATTTAAGTATTGTTGTCATCGTATTATACAAATTGTGCATGTATTACACATTTGCTTTAAAAATAAAAAATAAAAAAAAAACCCTTAGTCTATGTATTTGATGTGTTTGAAGTATAAATTTAAATAAATAATTAGTTCATTATAATTTTAGATAAAGTTGTTCAAGAGTTACCTAACCTACCTCTATCTCGTATTTAAGGAACGATGTGAAATGGAACTTTATGTAACTTGTATGGAGTTCTTTTAACCCTAAAGAGAAGGCATTTGGAGATGGATAGGGGAAAAGAATGTAGACAAGATTTTAATCAAACCTCCCTTTCCTCCCAAACTCCTTAGCTTTTAAAAAGCCAGTATAGAGACAAATTCCCTACTTATGCAAGTAGATTTAATTTAAAGCCATACCAATATAATCATCTTTTGGCGATTCTAAAGTAAAAACATCTTTTTTAAGGTTTAAAGATTGATTCTTTATCAATGTTTATTTTACTTTTATAATAATATTATTATTCATTTTGAAAGTTTTCTTATTCTCTAACTTTACATGCTTTTTCCTAGAGATGGAATGTTTGATTACAAAAATCAAGAAGAAAAAACTTTTCTTTCACAATAAGCATGAAAGGTAGTGCTTACTTTTGTTACTTCTTAGGGAAGATTTTGCTTTTTTTAACTTCCAAAGCAAAACAAAAAAAAAAGGGGGTGGGGGGTGGGGTGTTGTTCTTCCTTTGCGCAACCATTACGTTATGGATCAAATTCATCTTCCTTTTTGGGCTCTTACCTTTACAGATATATAATAATTATTTTAGTGGTATAATTATACAACAATTATTCTCCAAATCAATGTCATTGGCTACCAATTAGGACATTTAATTATTTTAAACCTGATTTTATTAAGTGAGGTTGATAAAAAGCTTATTTTGGATGAGGATGCTTGCTTTTTTAAAAGGACATATTTTCGTAATTGGTAAGGCGGTTTCAGCTGAAATAAATTTCATGTTAGGCCTTTAGGGCTCTTTATTTGAATCTTCGATGAGAGATAGTAGAAGGTGTTAAGTTATCGAACTTTTTCATCACTTGAGGACCGGACCCATACTTTATTTCTCGAAATGAAAAGTTAATTGAATGTTCTTCTGTTTTGAAGAGGTAATTCAAATGTTTTAACTTCTTCAAAAAAGTTGGAAAACCAAAGAGTATACATTGAAGTTCGTGTTCAAAGTAAAGTCGAAACTAGAGCTTCAACTATTCGAATTCAACACTCACTATTCAAGTCTCAACTACTCGATTCATTCTTTTCTACTTCTTCTTTCTCCTCTTCATTTTTTTAAAATTAATTAATTTATTTTGGGGGGTGGGGGTGGGTGGGATTATGAAATGAAAGGAGAAGGCTTATTTCTGAAATTCAAATATTAAGTATAAACCTCTCTGGATGACTTTCCTCTATCACACCTCGTAAAAATTAAAAGAGAAAGCAAGTTATTTTTACCTTTATTCACTTTTCCTTTTGTTTTTTCTTTTCTTTTTGTTCTTATACTGGTCTTCTTCTTTTTTTACAGATGCTCTTGCTTTGAAAAGTATGTATAAAACTAGAAAAGCCCTCTAGAACTTGCTCGTTCTTGAATCAAATTTACTAAATTTCTAACGCTTGAAAACAATTTTTTTTCCCTCTCTTTCTTAGATCTCAAATAGGACTGAAAATAAGTATGATATTAATCATAGATAAAAGTGAAAAAAGTGAAAAAAGTGAAAAAGGAAAAAATAAATAAATCACGATACTACACATTAATCTTGAATAAGTTTAAATTTCGTCGGCTTCAATATTATAGACTGAGGGTATTTGAAATATGACTCACGACTCTTTGATCACAATAATAATAACATCACCAACACGAGCATATGGATGATTACTAGCTAGCTCTTATAATCCAAATTAATACACATCAATTGTTAATTTTACAATCACTATCGTTTTGCACGAGGTAGTTTCCGTATCTAGATTTTGACAAACTTCATATATTAATATTGTTGTATTAATATGTAATAAAAATTAATCTAAAATCATTATTTGTGTTAAAGTTGTTTCTTGGAAGAACATAATAGTCTTTTGACGATAAAGCATTGTTCATCACTTAATCTACGTGGAAGGCCAATCACACACATATCTACATAAAGGAATTCTAAACCTAGTTTGAATTCTATTTCTATTAGATAATCTTGAAACAAAATTGAATTTAAAAAAAAAAAAAATTGAAAAAGAGCTGTGGATGATACATACAAGTGGGTAATGAGTTGTAGGACGTATTATTCTTTTAAGCCGATCATCCCAAAAAATCTGTGTTGATTTCATTCTTATTTTTCTGATAGTTTTCGGGTTCGATACTTTAGGGTACTTAAATATAACAAATAGAAACCTATTTTTATCTTCAAAAAATCCTTATTGTTGAGAGTAAAAGAAGTCCCATATCGGCTAGACATGTGAAATATGATGGGTTTATAAATGTAGGACAATATCTGTATTGGTATGAGGCATTTTGGGGTAAAACTTAAAAGTAAATCTATGAGGCTTAGGCCCAAAGTGGACAATATGATACCATTGTGGAGATATGTGGTGTCTATAAACTCAACAAGTGGTATCATAGCCAAACTCAGACTTAGCCAGAGGAATGCGCTGGAAAGCATGGTGAAGGTCCCCTAATTAGCATTACGATCTTACTAAAAAAGCATCAACGTTTGAGGTGTCTTGTGTCAAAAGTCTTCCGACATAAAAAATATGGTGATCAGGCGACGAGTCCTATTTGGTCGAAGGCGACGACAATAATGGGGGTACAAGATGATTGGTGGATGGATTATCGTTTGAGGGGATGCCACAATGATGTGGTCCTTCGTTTGAAGGGAGGATTGTTGGGAGTAAAAGAAGTCCCACATCGGCTAGACATGGGAAATATGATGGGTTTATAAGTGTAGGACAATATCTCCATTGGTATGAGGCCTTTTGGGGTAAATGCGGTACAAAATGATTGGCGGATGAGTTATCGTTTGAGGGGAACCCACAATGATGTGGTCCTTCGTTTGAGGGGAGGATTGTTGGTAGCAAAGAAGCCCCGCATCGGCTAGACATGGGAAATATGATGGGTTTATAAGTGTAGAACAATATCATGGTATGAGACCTTTTGAGGTAAAGCCCAAAAGTAAATTCACGAGAGTTTAGGCTCAAAATGGACAATATCATACCATTGTGGAGATATGTGGTATTCATAAACCCAACACCTTTGTTGGAACAAAACTTTTGTTAAATCCCAAGGCCTTAATTCATCGGCAGGAAGTGTCAATTCGTGATCATTAACCTTTCAAGGCCAGAAGTATAGTTCAGTTTAGTAGAAAATATTAATGAAAATCTTCGAAAAATCTTTCGGGGTTTCTAATATTTACAAAAGAAATACATAAAAGTACTTAAATTAAGAAAAAAAAAACGTTTCAATATGCTCCTACAACTCTTGACGTGCCGAGCTAGTTGATACATCTGCGTGCACTTACTGGTTTCTATCTCCGTCATACTTACTAAAGAAAACAAAAATTCTCCTACAACTCCTGAATTTTGAACACTATGCGTCTATCAACAATTTCAAGAATCCCTAAATCGTCGATGGACTGATTATCTTCACTGTTTTCATCATCAAAGCCAATGTTCAAGTCCAATGGAACGCAAGGGCTATTTTCTTCCTTTTCCTCCTGCAATGATCCATCTGATTTTTGCTTAGTAGAAGGTGAAGATGCTCTTGACCTAGTGTTGAAGCTATCACAACTCAATATGATAATGGCATCACAAAGGCTAACTTCTTCACCATTTTCATTGGTTATTCTGCCTTTTTCAATGGCCCTTTTTATGCTGATTTTAGAAAAGTAATCCGCCTGATCCAAATCTTCTACCAAGAAAACGCTGTGTGAATTAGCAGACACGGCCTGAGAAAATCTGTCAATGTAGCTACTGTTTTGTTCATCTCTTGTTCGTTTATGTCGATAATCATCTGTTGAATCTGACCTTGTACATGAAAATCGGCTAAATGGAATGGTCACAAAGTTTGAATAAGAGCCAAAAATAATTTTAGCCAATTCTCTTGCAACTTTTTCCTTAGCTTGTGCATCAAGTCCTAGGAAGAACAACCAAGTTTCTTCTTTAACCTCATTGCTTCTTACCATGTCTTTTCTTCTTAACATTCCAGACCTGCATTGAAGTATGCTTCCAGCAATTTCAGGAATGATTTCTTTCTGCCATGGGACTTTTTCCTCCAATGCATTGCAAACAAAATTCAAGTTTTCAGCATTGAATACCTTGAACTTTTGCGCATAATCCGTGTCCATAACATCTCTTAAGGAAGCAGGATTAGGGGTAGAATTAGGATTAGATGAAAATGCTTGTCGAGAGAATGGTATTTCTTGCAAACTGGGATTCTGTAAATCGAACGAAAAGTAAGAACTAGATGGAGAAGGTGACGCAGAAGAGAAACTTGGGGTTCTTTCCAATGCCTTAGATTTCTTGTGGACTGAATTACATATTTCATTCCATTTGCTGCAGAGTTCTCCCACTGAGAGACAGTCCTAAAATCAAAGGGATCATACAAAAAGGAAAAAAATAGTTTTAGACTTGTGTTTGTTGAAGACATAATTTAATTACTTTAAAAAATTTAGACAAGACAATTCGAATAAGATATCAAAGTTGAGGTTCTTAATTCAAAGTCTTATCATCATAAAAATGCAATTTAAATAAATAAATTTGTTCACTCCCTAACAACTAAAACTTCTAAGCTTGGCAGTTCAAAAGTCTTATAGTGGAATAGCGGACATTTGATGAAAAAATAAAAGCAAAACAGAAGTTAGAAAAAGCTTTCACCTGAACATTACTATCAAGTACTCTTCTGCTTTCATTCCTGAGCCAAGGAGGCAGGCTTGACAATGTGGGCTCAGGGTTCCAAGTGTTTCGTAAGTTTCTGGCTTCTGTGTCGAATTCTGCGGAACAATCTGCACAGCAATTGAGCTTTTCTTCTCCATCTGTAAGCGGTCGCTGAAGGCCTCCATTTCCCGCATCTTGGTTTATAGCTTCATTTTCTTTATCACTGAGCCAACGAGAGAAATCATCCCTTCATAATGAGTTTTAACTTTTACAACCAATCAACAAAATAAAAGAAACCATTTACAATCAATCGACAAAAATGAAAAGAAAGTATATCCAAGAAATCTACAGAATTATACGCAGAAGAAATTCAAGAAATTATGTCCATATGAACATATTAAAAGCTTAGGGTCAATAAATTTTTACCTGTCAGAAATGAGACTCAAGCGCAAACTGTTACCAGGAACTGTAACAGGATGCAAACCCCAGATATTTTCCAGTGAAAACTGCCCACTTTTGCACCTTGTAAAAGTATGAAAGGTTGCAATGCCCATGAGCCAAAATTTACCAATTTCTCCAATTCCACAAACCAATCTTCCAATTTCCATGATCATGTGCTCCACAGGACAGTAGTAGCTTGTCTCTTGCCCCCAATAATTGACTCTATAATCAGTAATCCATTTCAAATCTCCCAAGTACAAAACAACTCCTTTTTCAACAAGACTCTTCACAAGGCAAGTCAATTCTCCCATCTTTTGTTCAACTACTTCTCTGTGCTGATTACAGAAAGAATGAAGTGGGATGCTTATGAATTTTACTTCTCTAAGATATTCAAGAACTCCTCCTTCGTCAACCCTTTGCATCACTCCTCGAACTATACTTTCTAAACTGGTTATACATTCGCCTACTATCACAATACCTATCTTTCTTCTGTTCACCAGAGTTTCTATTATACTGTTAACGTCCTCGTTTCCGACTGGTTCAGAAGTACTTGGTTTTCTAGTTTTTTCCATGGTTTGATCAATGGTGGGAGATGGAGAAAGGGTTAGAAGGTTATTTTCTTTGGACTTATTTAGAGTAGGAGAGTTTTGAAAGCATGATTCTGAAGAAACCGCTTTCTCCACATTGCTTTTCACTTGAGTGCTCAAAAAACCAGCTTCTTTCATAACTCTACTGACACTGGGATCATCTAAAATGGAAATTATGAGCTGCTTCAGCTCCATTTTGACAGCCAGTAGTGGTTGCTGCTGGTTTTCGATGGAGCCACGCCTCTGTTGTGCTTGAGCACGCTTAAAGGCGGCCACAAGCGCGTTGGAAATGGACGGATATTGTTGAGAACGGTGGGGAAGGCCGCCTAACATGGGACTCGGTGAGGAAGCTGGGAGGCGATTGAGCGCCACGTTAAAGCAAAGCTCTAGAGCTTTGCATTGGAGAGGATGGGAGTGAGACTGAAGGCAAGCAGTGCGTAAAACACCACTGGAGGCCGCCAGCATGGTGGTTGCTACATGCAGCGGTGTCACCTGTGCATGGCCGCGCCGCTTAGCAAGCGCCACCGCCTGTTTGACTACACTTGTAGCCTCCGCAGTTAGAGCTTGCTGCACTGTACAACCTCCTGCTCTCATCCTTTCACTTGGCTCCACTGATTAATTATTCAACAATAACATAAACAAAAAGGAAGTTGAAAAGGTGAAATTAAGGAAAATTTTGGGGAAATATTCGTTTCATAAGATTTTTCTGGAATGAAAGAACAAGTATTTGGATTAAGAAAACAATAATCAACAGAACCAAAACCTAAGAAGCCTTGTGCTTAAAATCTAAGATTATATTTTGATTTTGATCAAACAGAGTGAAATATATGGGAGAAGGCGGTGTTCTTTTCTTGCATATATGGTAAAATTGGGGTCCAAAGTTGATTTTGCGGTGGAAAGTGGCATGCATGTGCTGACGAGGACGAATAGCAGCAGTATCAAAGGAAAATCAGCTTTATCCTCACCCCCACCCTACGCCCACCACCCTTTTAGTTGATATATATCTCTCTTTCTGCATTACATATATACAGAAAAATGATTTTAAGCACCGTTATTTAGTTTATATTAAGCAAGAGTAACATGAAATTTAATTTAATTCTTGAGACTCACCTAAAACTTATCTGTTGTAATATAATTTCTCCATACATACATACTACAAGACATGGAATGTGGTAGTGGAACTCTACCTTTCATGCAAATGAATCATATACAGCCACCTGTGAGCATGCAGATATTTTTTTAGTATAATGAATCTTTTCTCTTCCACGTTATCAGACAGTGGCATTGAATTTTCCTCAAGAAAATTTGAGGGGAAAAGTCGAAGACCAGTTTTTTTATTTCTTTACCAACATGGGTTCTTAATTAGTAAAAGTTGTTCTTGCTCGATGAAAATCGTCAATTTTTCAATAACATCTCTGGTCTCAGACGCCCTAGTCGCCTCTTCTTCGTGGACAATAACAATAATAGAATTGTTAGTGAGAATGTAGCTTGTTACTATTGTTACCTTTTTGGTTCATTGCATTTTCCAGCTTCTTCATAGAATCTAACATCACATGGTTCGGTGAAAGAAACATTTCGTGCTACATATGTAAGACTTAAGCATATTACGATACAGATCTCTTTCATGTGTAAGCAAAATAAAGAAGGGTTGTGTTAGGTTTTTAGTATTGACGATTTTGTGGACAAAAAGATTAATTTGTAATGTTTTGTAAAAGTCAAGGACTTATGATGCAATTTGTATAAATTGGATTATGAGATCTAGGGTTCGAGTATGAAAATGAGAGAAACACGGCGCTTCATTATCGTTGACCTATCACATGAACGTTGCTCGAGCGACTAAAACAGAATGATCGCCGCTCACCCGTCGTCCGACTCTCACTCAAGCGAGAGGCCGTTGCTCGCTTGTCGTCGAGGTTTCGTTCAAGCGAAGAGTTGTTTCGAAAAATCCAAATTCGCAATTTTAAACAGATTTTTCCGGCCCATACAACCTAATTCTCCTCTCCTATAAATACCCAACCCATTGGACAAATTTGGTGTGGTTGTTCGTTATATTACTTCTTCGTATCATCCTTTAAAGATTCAAGATATTTTTACACTGATTCTATCATTTGATTCTTAAGAACATACAACCACCTGTTGGGAAAAACATTAGTTTCTTAAACCGAAACACCACCTGCTTCTTATTGGTCATAAGAAGGTACTTTCTCAACTGAATTTCAGAAGTTTCTGGAGATTGAGAGAGGTTGAACTGCAAGCATAGGAAAAGCACCAGAATTTTAGATTCTTGGAATTCCACTTGGAAGAGACAATAGAAGGAGATCGGAAAGTTGGAAGGAGACAGCATGAGATGAAGAGTGTAAGACACGTGGCAAGTAGCGTAAATGATATTAGTCATTAATAAAACATGTCACCTAGAGCAGTTACTCCAAAAAAAAAAAAGTAATAGTAGGTAAATGGTAATATGATAAATTAAGTTGGATGGTATTCTTTGGTTTTTAGTCAAAAATTTTAATTTATACTAGTTATCTTATTAAATCTAAAACGATCTTCTCCTCCTTGTTTTGTGTATGTGTGTATAACCTTAGTTCAATATCATTTCTTTTACTAAAAAAAAAAATATTATTAACCTTAGGGTCCGTTTGATTGCAAATGTGAAAAATAGGTGGTAAGAAAATGAATTGTAGGGAAATTGAATTGGCTAGAAATTGTTTTACTGAGAATTGTAATTAATTGTGTTTGATTGATAAAAATTTTAACTGAAAAATGTTGAAAATTTTGTGTCTGTTTGGCTTTGTATTTCGTGGAAATTGTCCATTTAAATGATATTTTCTTTTACCATTGGGTCTAGAATTTGTTTCACTAGCCAAATAAAAAAAAGTTTTAAAAAACATTTTAAAAAAATTACCATATCAAATACAATTCATTTGGCTTTATTTTACATGAAAATCGTCAATAAAAGTGATAATTTTTTTTACTATTGGGTAGAGCTGGACAAAAGTCCCGAACCGAACCGGACCGAACCCGAACCGAACCGAACCGAGTTGTTCTTCATAAATTAAATACCCGAACGGGTACCCGAATTGAGAACCGAACGGTTTGGGTAGGGTATCGGGTCTAGACCAAGAACCGAAGAACCGAATAAGACTCGAAACTAAATAATTTTTTTATTTTTTATATTGGATTAATTAAATTTTTTAAAACAAATTAACACATTAATCTAGCCAAATATATTTTTTATAATATATTTATTTACTAAGCTGTTCAAGCCCATTTG